>JALMQS010000076.1:3474303-3540653 GCA_024734495.1 Forficula auricularia | reverse complement strand
AGATTTTTAATTTTATTGGTCTAATTTGGCTTGTTTTTTAACCATTAAAAATTCAACCCTATCTCTTATTTCACAATCTTTAATATCAAATTGGCATGCATGAAAGATTTCTGTCAATCTAGTGTGGATTTCATATAGATAATATTTGAATGTGTCCCTTAATGAATAATGTTTATTAATTTCCAGGCTTACCCATTTTTTCCGGCTATCCTGAACGACTTTTGAGGCGATTGCTGAGCAATTTTTTGTCTTGATCTGTACATATTTTGGAGTTATATTTTCAGAAAGACAAGTTTTGTTGAACCAAATATTTTTGTTCGCCGTTGCGTATTTTAAGCGTAGTTTAAAATACAGATTTAGAGCATCTTGTAGACCAATGTCACATAAACATGCAGCCTTCCATTCAATGATACATAGACTAATAAATATACCTCTATCAGAAAAAGCATACTCAGAAGAATTAGAGACAATTAAAGAAACTCGCGGTAAATAATGGGCAACGAAGCAAGCCTTGAATTTTTAGTGACATCGGATCATAAACCTTTACTGAATCTCAAATCTAAATCTAGAACAGACGAACCTTTGGGAGATTTGATTTTGTATTTATCCCAATACAATTTTAAAAATAATATATAAAAAAGGTTCAGAAAATATAGAAGCAGACGCACTATCAAGAAACCCAATATTGGAAAGTTTTGAGAATGAAGAAGATTGTTTAAAGCTGATAAATATGATAAAGATAGAAGAGATATATGAAGATCAATCCAAAATAAAAAATGAAATAAAGCAAGAAAAACATATAATAAAGGAAGGCAATATAAATTTTAAAAATATAAAAAACAAAAAAAGAATTTATGTGTCTCAAGAAATGGGTTTAGAATTAATAGAGAAAATACATAAATTCTATGGACATATTGGAAATAAACAAATGATACTCAAATTAAGACCATATTATTACTTTAAAAACATGGACAGAATTATTAGTGAATACTGCGAAAAATGCCAGATTTGTATAAGAAATAAATCTAGAAGAATGAGACCGATAGGCTATTTGTCGAAACTGGGACCAGCTACAGAACCATTTGAAATAATGTCTTTGGACACAATAGGAGGTTTTGGAGGTAACAGATCGTCAAAAAAATACATGCATCTGTTAGTGGATCATTTTACTAGATATGCATGGATACTGACGGCTAACCGTCAAAGTTCGGAAGTCTATATTAAACTAATACAGCCTATAGCAAAGGAAAATAGAATCAAGAAATTGCTGGTGTACCAATTCGGTGCATTCAAATCCAGAAAAATTCAAAGAATTTGAAATAAGCATGATATAAAGCTAATCTCTACTGCAGTGGACAATCCACAATCAAACGGACTTAACGAGCGCCTAAACCAAACGCTCGTTAATAGAACTAAGATGCAAGATAAACGAGGAGGGATGCAAAAGAACCATGTTGTCGAAGTCAGCGCAAAAGTGCACAGAAGAATATAACAAAAAAACAGTGCACACTTCTACGACTAACAACCAGACAGACTAACATACATTTTGATAAAACAATTATTATCTCAAAAAATATAATTTTTTCGATGTTCACTTATTGGAGCTTTTTTGTAGAACGAAATGCCATGGTTTCGTTCAATTTTTTTAATCAAAATTGTTCAGCCGTTTTAGAGATATTTCGAAAAAAAGAAGGAAAAAACACTATTTTCATGCACGATTACAATACTTGACCATACCCTGTATGGTAAAGTAATAAAATAGTTTCAAAGATTTAAAAATAAATAAAATTAATCACTATACTTACCATCTACAAACACGCAATTCCATGCCTTTGCTAATTTCTTTGCTAAATCGTATCCTTTGGTTAATGGTTTTGATATAACCCAAAAAGCCATTGGGGAGTTATTAATTTCCGTGAATTCAGGGAATTTAGCATCATAGTAATAAGGAATATTTAAGTATTTGTTATTTTTAAGAATTAAATCCGAGCTGAGAGTATCTTCCATTTGACTATACAAGAAATTTAATTTTTTTGGTTTAACATTTCGGTCCAAATTTACATCAATAATATCTGGAAAGTTTTGGAACTTCATCTTTATCGACAAACATGACGCGATAGCCAGAAATCGTCATCTACAAATTCGGGCTCAGAGATTGGTCTGTCAGACCGGATCAAACGGACCGAAGCCCGCCTAATATCCAAGTCGAAAATTTCATCTGCAAAGTAATTACTTCTCGAATGATTTGTAAAAGTTGGGATAGGACGGTCATAACGAAATGGCTCGTGAATATTTCTTGTTGCGGAAGATTTCGGATTAAATGGGTCCATTAAAAGTTCGATGTAACCTGATGCCGTTACGTTAGCTTTCCTTTCTGAAACAAAAAATCAACGAATACACAATTTGTATTAAAAGTTCTTTCATTTATATAAATTATGTCTACTCAAATCAATTAAATATAAATATACCTAAATAAATAGAAATCTTTTATCAAAAAAACTATCTTAAAACGTCCAAACGTTTCGGGATAATTGCTCCTCTTTACCAATGGAATTTAAGATATTTGAAATAGTAATTGTCTTAATAAAGCAACCAGTGGCGCAACCAAAGGAGGGGCTAAGGGGCCATAGCCCCCCCCACCCAAGTAAAAGGGAAAAATGAAAGTTAAAGTAAAAATGAAAAAATTAACAAATAAAAATGATTGATAAATTTTAATCAATATTTTGACTATAAATTAAGACAAAAAAATGATTCTATTTCCATTAAATGTTGGAGAAGTGAGACTATTTCTTCAGATCGATTTTGTCTAGAGTAACTATTTTTTAAGAGACAAGAGCCTTTATTTATTTATTTATTAATATATACACGGGCAGAAAGCCCAATTGTAATCAATTTATACAATAGAGTAGTGAGAAAGAAAATAAACTGCAACGGATCGTGGCTAAACTTTTATCCAAATTCATTTGAAATATTAATGTGTTTTGCTGGCTTGCGTGTACTGGATATATTAATTATTTATCCTTTAACAATAAAAATAATATATATATCATCTATGTTTATATCTATGACCTGTCAATTACATCTAGGAGTGACATTGTTTTATGGTATCAATCTAGAAAGAAAAAATTCTACTATGTCTCAGTTATTTTTATCTTTATTTCAAGCAATGCTGTTCTAGCCAATTCGAGTACTTGAAAAAGTCTCGAGAGAGACGAAACGTTGTACAAAAAATTCGAAGAAGAACTTCAATAAAAAAAAACTTTTGTCCAATAAACTGAATTTTTAATTCTAAAAAATAATATGTTTATTCCTTTATTATTAATCAGATATCACTTGCAATTTGCAGTTCATGTTGACTGTAATTCAAAAATAATGATCGATTCTCATTTAATAGTCGAGGAATAACCATTCTAGATACATTGATTTTTGACGTTTCGGTTATTATTGGTAATCCATTGCTGAAGACATGGAGAATCGACTTAAAATCAAAAATAGCCATCGATTCTTATCTAATACTAAAGGAATAATCTTATTGCATTCCATTTTTGATGTTTTGACTATTAATGGCAACCTCTAATGAAAACGTGGAAGAATCGACTTAAAATCAAAAAGACTAAATTCTTTTATGGTAAACAACTCAAACATGAGCAATGGTTACCAATAATAATCGAAGCGTCAAAAATCTAATGTAAAATTGTTATTCCTCGAGTATTATATGAGAATCGATTGCTATTTTTGATTTTAAGTCGATTCCTCCATGTCTTACAGCAATGGTTACTAATAATAACCGAAATGTCAAAAATCCAATATAGAATGGTTATTCCTCAAGTACTAGATGCGAATCAATCGCTATTTTTGATTTTATGACGATCCCTCTATGTCTTCAGCAATGGTTACCAATAAAAACCGAAACGTCAAAATTCCAATATAGAATGGTTATTCCTCAAGTACTAGATGAGAATCAATTAATATTTTTGATTTTAAGTCGATTCCTCTATGTCTTCAACAATGGTTACCAATAAAAACCGAAACGTCAAAAATCCAATATAGAATGGTTATTCCTCAAGTACTAGATGAGAATCCATCGCTATTTTTGATTTTAAGTCGATTCCTCTATGTCTTCAGCAATGGTTACCAATAAAAACCGAAACGTCAAAATTCCAATATAGAATGGTTATTCCTCAAGTACTAGATGAGAATCAATCTACTATTTTTGATTTTAAGTCGATTCCTCTATGTCTTCAGCAATGGTTACCAATAAAACGCGAAACGTCAAAAATCCAATATAGAATGGTTATTCCTCAAGTACTAGATGCGAATCAATCGCTATTTTTGGTTTTAAGTCGATTCCTCTATAAAGGTAACGGATAAGAAAAGAACGCAGTTGCTATGGTTACTTATAAACTTTCCTCCCAAATTTTTAGCATTTCACAGAGAAAAGCCTATCCACTCTTACTTAGTTAGGTTAAATGAGTCCTATATTACCATAAACAGATCAAATGAATAAATTTTAAAGAATTCAAAAATCTTACTTTAGAGTAAAGTACTTTAAAATATAATTTTACTAAAAACTTTATTTAACCTTTTTGTCGGCCCCAAGGTACTTAATTAGGATATTAAATTTCATCAAAATTGGTTAAGTCATTTTAAAGATATTTAGAAAAAACTAAAAAGTACTGAAATAAATAATGTTGTATAATACTAATGTTTGTGGGCCGATATGTACCAAAAACTAATCAGCGCTTCATTTTGTTAAAATGATGGTAGGTTTTCAATTTCATTTCAATCGGTGCAAAGGTGTGGAAAAATCGTGGACGAAAAAAACGATAACATCATCATCCATCCATCCATCCGCACGCACTTCCAAAAAAAATGGCACTTTTTGGCCTCTCGACGAGATTCCAGGTAACTTTTGGCAAAACCGCCACGTGCTAAAATTCAATCTCATTGAATACTTCAATTTGTGACCTTAATTGAGTCCATGGGTTCCGTAGTCTTTACCTGAGGACCTGTTGAAGTCGCGCTTGCCGCGCGACTGATTGCAATACTTTCTCCCATGCTTCGCATTGGATAAATAAAAAATGTTTAACAATAATTTTAGATATTAACACAAAACAAATACGAGAAAAAAAACAACTATAAAATATAGATTCAGATACAGATACAAATATAATCACAAATATGAATCCAAATCTAGATATGTAGAATGTAGATATAAATACAGATATAATTACAGAATTAGACATGAATACAAAATATAAGCATATATAAATATAAGTACAAGTACATACAACGAAAAAACACAAACATAAATACAAACATTTATGTGCCAAGCTTTCGGAAAAAATGATTTTTAATCTCATTTCTGGATGAATTGAATATATCGAGAGCCATATTCTGATTTCCTGTTCTTAATATGCGACTCATACCCGAGTAAATCAGGTATGAAAATCTATGGGTGGGAATTGACAGTATTTCTGGATTCCTAGTTCTATGGCTGCTAACATTGAAGGTGACTAATTCCAAGAGTCGAGAGTCGTCCACTTTGCCATTGATGAGATTACAGAGAAAAAGAAAATCTGCCTGTTCTCTCCTCATTTCAAGTGGCAAGATATGTAGTGTTATATACAGGTCGTCATACGAAATTTCAGAGATTGGGACGTGAAGCTTAAAGGCAATATATCTCAGAAATTTATATATATATATAAGAATTTGATCGTTTAATGAGGTTCCTTCGGGACAATCCACACAAAAGTTTTAGCCTCCTAACCACTCTATAAATATGAACGGAACTAAAATTTTAGGTTATGTTTTTTAACGTGACTGTCCACTCCACTACGGAAATCTCTATATGGATACATACATACTTACCGGATCGTTTCCAAGCCATTGTGCTTATATCCCCTCCACTAAAAATAATCGTCCAAATATGTTTGTTTGTTTTTGTTTTTTAACAAAACTACGTGGTAAATAATTTCTATTTTTTCAAGTTACTCCGAATATATTATTCTAACAAATATTAGTTTTTAATCAAGTATGGTGAATGTCCTTCAATGAAAAAATATAAAATATTGATCATTTCACCCTTTTCCTATCTACCCTATGTGAAAAATGTCATTTTTAATTACAATTATTTCATGTTTAGTGTGGTAAATCGTCTTCAGAATTTTTAACAGTGTGTTGATTATGCTTTTAATGACTTATATTCCAAGTTTCAAAGACTTTTTGAGTTTTTGCATTTATTAAAGAACTACCTGAATAAATCATCGATTGATAATACTAAAATTAAAATCCATTAATAAAAGCGTTTCCTCTGCAATCATTTGAAATATAATATTAAATTAAACTATTTAAATATGAAATTGTCAAAACATTATTTTTGGCATTTTACCAAAATTATTATATATATATCACTGGTGTGCGGTCCATGGATGCCGTGAATTTTTCAAATTATTAACCGTTAATTCAAATAATATTTCAATAAAAAATATTTTTTGTCTTGAAAAATTTATTGGTTCTCGAAATGAAATAAAATTGTTGAAATTTCAAGTGGCAATTAAAATAAATGATTTTTACGAAAAGGGTGCGGATAGAAGGGTTGTAGTCTCTGCCTGCTATATCTTCCAGTTCAAGTATGTCAAAGACAAAGTCTAAACGAGTTTTATTCGAGAAAAAAACTGTCCCGCTGAGGAACTATTAAAATAGTGATAATAAAAAAAGATAAAATAAAGATGATTCGAGAATCTTTGACTAATTCATTTCTAACAGCTTTCAATATGTATGATCGGAAATAATTAGAGTGCTATAGACAAGTCATAGCTTGCTTATAGTAATAGATATTTAAGATTTTCTTATAGGGCAGTCTGATTCATTGTGGAAGATGGTCTATTTCCATCTCAGGGACCAATTATTTTCTTCTTAAAATAGTTGATAAACATTAGAAAAACAGTCTAAATCTGAACTTTGGTTAATTGGACTTTTGTTGATCAATTTGGTTGTTTGATTTTCTAATATTTATTTATCAAAATTTTTAGAGAAATATAATTTTTCGTAAATATTTATATTTTTGTATTTTTATTCAAGGTGATTTCATCTCAAAGGCAATTCTGTATCATTGTCTATTTTCAAAATATTTATTTGTTTATAGTTGCTTTTTCATTTATTTCATAAAGCAAGTATATTTTCAAATTTCTAAAAATTATGAGAAATTTCTCCCGAAACCTTTGGAATTCAAATAAACGTTTCAAGATTGTTTTTTTTTTTATAAAAGATATATATATACTTTTTATATATAACAATCAATAAAATTTTTCTATAAATATACCATGGTCGTTCTCAAGAAGGGGATCATGACGTCCTAGTAGATGGGGAGGAGACAACAACCATGACCATGAGCTTCAACATACCACTTAAATTATTGAAATGCTTGTTTATAATAATAAGATAAGATATGATAAAGAAATAAGTGTACTAATTAAACTCCTCAAAATGTAGTCTGAATTGGAACTTGACGTTGGTGCGCCTGTATTTAGGCAACCAATTGGGCGCAGAAGAATGAAAGCTGCGTATGAGCTAGGCGAGTCCAGTCGTTGATTCAGCTACAGATTACTAAGGATGGAAGGATGTTACCCTTTTATTTTGACGACGATTTTTTCCACACCGTTTAACAGATTGAAATGAAATTGAAAACTCACCATAACTTTCACAAAATGAAGCGTTGATAAGTTTTTGATACATATAGGCCCACAAACATTAGTACTTTATTTCAGTACTATTTTTAGTTTTTTCTAAATAACTTTAAAATGATTTAACCAATATTGATGAAATTTAATATTCTAATTATGTATCTTGAGGACCTCAAAAAAGTTATATAAAGCTATTAGTAAAATTATATTTTAAAGTACTTTACTCGAGAGTAAGATAGTAGGTACTTTTTTTAATTCTTGAAAATTCATTCATTTGAAAATATACATCAAACATGACGTATAACGTAATAAGGTTATTACTTTAATATTACATAAGAATCGATCATTACTTTTTATTTTAAGTCAACGTGGACTTCAAATAGGCAGTGAGATCTGATTACTAATAATGGAAAAAGTCTAGCAACGATCCGTTGAAGTTTATTTAAATATCAATCAAAAAAATCAATTGCCATAGATGACATTTTGTAAAAAAAATTATTCATTATGTTGTAAATTGATGATAAAAAAAAATCAAGCCTAAATACTAATATTTAAGGGCCTCTTGAAAACATTAAACATAAATGACTAAGAAATCATCAAAATTATTGATCGACCTTTAAAAATTCAAATTTCGACCTGAAGTTTTCTGCCGGTATTTTTATTACTTATAGTAAGAATTTCTGTATAGAAAATACAAATTTTCAAAAAAAAAAGTAATTATTGATTTTTTTTTAATTTTTAGATTTTTAACATTTGATCTCTAAAAAATATTTATCGAGGTAAATTTTGGAGAGGCGTAAAATATGAAATACTAACAAATTTTAATGCGAGACTCAAAAAATTATGAATTAATTTTTCTTATCAACCCTCCATCCCCTAAAGAGGGATAACTACCTTTAATATAGAATTTCATTAAAAAATTATTTCTACAAGATTCTGAGGAAATTCCAAATTACTAGTATAAATATGTCGTGAATTAATTTTTCTTATCAACCCTCCATCCCCTAAAGAGGATAATCGCCCTTAATATGGTATTTCATTCAAAAGTGATTTCTACAAGATAATTAATTATAAATCGAGTTTTAAATCCCACAAACAGATAATAATATATATAGAATATATTTCAGAATTTGCCAATTTAATTGATGAACTCAAAAATTGTTATTTAATTTTAAAAAAAATTATACCGTATTTATTTATATACCTATATACACATAATCTGTGGGCCACTAGAAGGCTAGAAATGGAAAAACTGGGTGCGGGGTGGTGGTGGGGGTGCAGTTGTGGGGATCCGGGGGTGAGGCGAGGTACGGGGGTGGATGTGGGGGGTGCAGGAGATGGGGTGAAGTGGTGGGTGTCCGGAGGGTTTCGGGGATTAATATATACCTTTTAACTGAACTCGCATCAATGTAAGCTCAGATCACATACCTATAATAGCCACAATTAGCTCCACACTTATAAAAAATCAAACTACACCCGCCCTTACAAACAAAAAGACAAACTGGTCGTTATTCAAAAACCTTATAGAAAACAACTTGATATTAAACATTCCTCTTAAATCAGAACAAGATATAGAAAAAGCAATTGAGTTTTTTAACATAACCATACAGGAATCAGCCTGGAAGTCAACACCTGAAACAAAATCAAATAAAAATCAAATAAACTATACAGTTAAAATAAGAAAAAAGCTGCAAGAAAAACGGAGACTCCGTAAGATTTGGCAATCAACTCGATACCCAGCAGATAAATCCACTTTTAACAGAGCTTCAAAGGAACTAAAAAATCTTATCATCAAAAACAAAAATGAAACTCTCCAAGATTATCTGTCAAAGTTAACACCGCAGGGAAACAACGAAAATTCTCTGTGGAACTCAACCAAATATCTAAAAAGACCCAAATCAGTAGAGATTGTGGTGTTGGTGCAAAGGTGAAACATTTTTAATAAAGATAAGAGTAAATAAATATTATATTTAATATTGATTTACTATGAGTTAAGGATACTAGGTCACTTATTTCACATTAAAATTAAAAAATTAAAAGATATAAAATTTTTTTTCTTTTTCAATATATATATTTCGGGCTATCAACCCATCTTCAGGAAGTACAGAAAGTAACTAACTGTTAGTTACTTTCTGTACTTCCTGAAGATGGGTTGATATCCCGAAATATATATATTGAAAAAGAAAAAAATTTTATATCTTTTAATTTTTTAATTTTAATGTGAAATAAGTGACCTAGTATCCTTAACTCATAGTAAATCAATATTAAATATAATATTTATTTACTCTTATCTTTAAGACCCAAATCATTTATTCCTCCACTAAAAACTCACCTAAATTCCTGGGCCAGAACAAATCAAGAAAAGGCCGAAATGTTTTCACAATACCTGGAAGATACATTCAATCCTTTTCCTCAAACCTGTCCAATTCTGAAAATCTTGAAATCGAAGAATTTTTATCATCCCCAACACAACTATCTCCACAAATTCGACCGTTTACAGTAAAAGAAATAGAGAAATTCCTGGAAAATGAGCCAAATAAAAGAAAATCACCCGGATATGATCAGATCACGATAGAATTGCTGAAAAGACTGCCCAAAAAGGGAATTTCTTTTATAACAAAAATATTCAATGCGATATTAAAAACCCGTTACTTTCCTGTGCAATGGAAATTCGCACATATAATCATGATCCTAAAGCCAGGGAAGAAGGATTCTGAAGTATCTTCATATCGACCGATTAGCCTGCTCACACAAACCTCAAAATTACTTGAAAAACTTATTCAAATCCGACTAAAGACCGACGTCGAAATGGACGAAATAACTCCAGACCATCAATTCGGATTCCGACAACAACACTCGACATCTGAACAGATTCATCGAATAGTCAACATCATCCAGACAACATTAGAAGAAAAGAAGATCTGTTCTGGTCTGTTTCTGGATATTAAAAAGGCATTCGACAAAGTGTGGCATGAAGGACTCCTTTATAAAATTAAAAAACTCTTCCCGGATCAATACTATTGGATTTTCAAGTCATATTTGCAAGATAAATATTTTCAAGTTAAAAAAAAATGATTTCTCGAGTTACCATCAAATTCATTCAGGAGTTCCTCAAGGAAGCATATTAGGGCCACTACTTTATACAATATACACAGCGGATATCCCAATACTGGATGGCACTTTTATTGCGACCTACGCTGATGACACCGCTATACTTGTCACCGGAAATGAGCCAGAAACAGTATCAATCCAGCCTCAAGAACAGCTAAACACACTACAAAATTGGCTACACAAATGGAGAATTCAAGTAAACGAGCTGAAGTCAACCTACATCACCTTCACAAATAAACAAAATTATAAGCCCACCTGTTTACTTGAATTCCCAAAATATTCCTTACAACAACAAGGTAAAATATTTAGGCTTGTATTTAGACTCCAGACTCAATTGGACAAATCATATTGATACAAAACGTAAGCAATTAGAACTTAAATACAAAAATATGTATTGGTTAATTGGAAGAAAATCGCAATTGTCATTAAAAAATAAAGTTCTATTGTACAAAACAATCTTAAGGCCAATCTGGTCATATGCTTGCCAATTATGGGGTACAGCCAGCGAATCGAATTTGAGCAAAATCCAAAGAGTCCAATCTAAAATTCTTAGAGGCATAACCAACGCCCCTTGGTACATAAGAAATGAGTCCATCCACAAAGACCTTCTTGTTCCCTCGATCAGGAAAGAAATTCACCCCGCATTCATAAAGCATGTAAACAAATTGGAAAATCATACAAACCCATCAGTCATCAATCTTCTCGACAACAGTCAAACGATAAGAAGACTGAAGAAAAATCACATCCTGGACATAGAAGACCGATACCAACAAAATAATTGGGAAAACAAATACTATTAGGAAGGTTTTCAATGAATGACTTGCCCTATCACGAGTTGTGTAAATGAATTGCGTGAATGAACAGTATGAACGAGAGTGTGATTGTATTCTTTTATCAATTTTACATATAGATACATTTTGTAACTGATTGTAAAAAAATGAAAATAAATAAAAAAAAAAAACTGAACCAAAAAGTTACAGAGCATCGCTCGGAGGCCAGGTTCTTTATTATTAAAATGAACAATATATATATATATATACGTATGTTTATTTTCTTCAAGCACAAGTCAACATCATTGATTTTTCTTTATTAAGAAATTGAAATGCCTTACTTATTAGAAGTTGGTACAGATTGTCCAGTATTTTTAAATTTTAATTAAATTATTTTAATTTCGTTTACATTCCTAAAATAGCCTCAGTATGTTATCTTCACTGACGAAAACGAAATGGCACTGCGGCGAAATGCCAAAATTGTACTTATCGAGTTTTCTACAATGCAAATGTTTAACAATTTTATTGAAATCTAAATTTTTTATAAATTTATGAAAATTTGTCACCTTGAGCAAATATCAAGTTAGCCCACCCCTGTGAAAAATGTTCTTTTTGTATCTCTTCCAGAGCTTCATGGCAGATGATTTCTGAGTAGAGGTTGAAAAGAAGCGGCGACAGAACACATCCCTGCCGTACTCCTCTTTGAATTTTAATGGGGTCAGTCAATTCATTCTCTACTCTTACTTGTGCTGTCTGGTACCAGTATAGGTTCTAAATTGAAAGTTTTTTGCCGAAAGCAGCAGAATTTTTATATATTGTAGGAGACATTAAAAGAGTGTGTCTTCTACTGGAATTATAAATTTTATTTATTTATAACGACTATTTATAAATAAATAAAATTTATGATTCCAACAGAAGACACACTCTTTATTGTCTCCTTCAAAGTATAGGTTCTCAATACATCTTACGTCCTTTTGGTCGATATCAAGTGTCCTCAAAATATGCATGAGTTTATGGTGCTGTACCTATCAAATGCCTTTTCGTAGTCAATGAAACATAGACATACGTTTTTGCGCTGGTCGTAGCAAATTTGAACTAGTACCTCTATTGCAACTATCGCCTCTCTGGTGCCCAGTCCTTGCCTGAACCCGAATTGCGAGTCGCTTATAACATTTTCGCATTTTCTATATATCCTTTGGTGTAGTACTTTAAGGAATATCTTCAAGGAGTGACACATGAGACTTATAAGTCTGTATTCCCCGCATTTCTTCGCACTACTCTTTTTAGGGAGGAAATAAAAGTCGAGTCGTAGTTCTTTCACAAATGCAAAAATTCAAGAAGTCTTCGAAACTTGGAATATAAGTCATTAAAAGTATAATAAACAACTATTAAAATTTGAAGACGATTTACAACACCAAACATTAAATAATTGCAATTAAAAATGAATTTTTTTGCATATTAAATTGAAAGTTTTGCCGAGAGTAGCAGAATTTTTATATATTGAAGGAGACAATAAAAGAGTGTGTCTTCTGCTGGAATTATAAAATTTTATTTATTTATAACGATTTTTTGCATATGGTAGATTGGGATGGTAGATATATGCATATGGTAGATTGGGAAAAGGATGGGAAAATGATCATTATTTTATTTTTTCATTGAAGGACTTTCAACATCTTGATGAAAAACTAATATTTGTTAAAATAATATATTGGAAGTAACTCAAAAAAAAAAAGAAATTTTTTACCTTGTAGTTTTGATAAAAAATAAAACATATTTGGGCGATTATTTTTAGTGGAGGGGATATAAGATCAATGGCTTTGAAAACTATCCATTAATAAAGAGAATATAGTAGTGTAAAAAGTACAGTCACGTTAAAAAAAGATAACCGTTTATATTTTATAGAGTGGTTACTAGGCTAAAAAATTTTGTGTGGATTGTCGCGAAAGAATCTCCTTAAGAAGAAAGGAAAGATCATAATTATCCCGTCTTCGTTTCAGTGTATCGATATTCAGGTATGAAATAAGATATCAAGTATTTAGTTAGTCAATCAAAAGAATGCTGAAAAAAATGAGAAAAATTGTCTTAGGTATTAAGTAAAAAAATAAATAAGAAACGAAATGATCTGTTAAACATAGATTTCTTGCTTTATTTAAATTAATAAATATACAAATCTATTTAATATCAACTATTCTCGATCACGGAGTTGGAGTCTAGACTCGGCACGGAGAGGGACGTTCTCCCTCCCTTCTGATCTAGTTCGCAGAAAGTACTCTGTAGAGGAGACGACAGTTTTTGACTTTTATATGCAGAAATATCCTTATATTCATTATGTAAAAGACCTCGCCCTGAATGGAACCGAAAAGTTACTACGAATTTCTCAAGAATAAATAGCGATACAACAAACTTAATTAAAGACCAAGTAAAAATTTTAAATCTGAATAATAATCTTTATAATATTCAAAAACAATACAATGAGATAGAATCAATCTTAAAAACAATACAAGATTTATCTACAGAAGCAACTACCAAGGAACCAATACTATCTAATGAAACAAAAAATTTAATTAAAATAAGAAACAAAATGAAAGAAAAGAGGAATTCTTCCATAAATAAAATTGAACATAATTTATTATGCAAACACGTAAAATACAAAATCAGGACAGACTTAAAAAATTACAATGATAAAATTATTAAAAAGTTTATTGACCCACACATTTCTATTAAAAAAATTAAAAAAGAAATATTTTCACAAAAATGTATAATTCCGAATATTAAAGACAAAAATAATGTTATCCAATATAATCAATCTAACATTCTAAAAATAATAACTGAATTTTATAAAAACTTATATACATCTAATAATAACGATAACCCACTAGACCTTGATTTAACAAATCAAATAAAAGAAGATATCCCAGAAATTCTAGAATCTGAAATTTCAACGATAATTAATAAACTTAAACCTAACAAATCTTCTGGAGGAGATGGCATCAAAAATGAAACTATGAAATATGCTCATGATATTATAGCCAGGCCACTTACTTTGTTGTTTAACAAAATAATGCAATCCAAAATAATACCAATCCAATGGAAACAATCAGATATTATTATTATGTACAAAAAAGGTGATCGCAAAGACATCAATAACTACAGACCTATCACATTATCCTCTAATATAGGTAAAATTTTCATGAAAGTAATAGAAAAAAGACTAAAAACTATAATGACCTTCAACCAACCAACAGAACAGGCAGGCTTTAAGTCCGGGTACTCAACGTGTGACCATCTTCAAGCCATCAACCAACTAATTGAGAAATCTTGCGAATATCAAATTGAAGTCTTCCTTGCTTTTCTCGATTACAAGAAGGCATTCGACTCCATCGAACACAACTACATTTTAAAATCCATGCTTTCACAAGGATTCAACACGGAATACGTTTCTTTAATAAAAGAAATATATAATAACTCTGAATCCAGAATAATATTAGAAAAAAATGGACCTTACTTCCCAATTAATCGAGGTGTGAAACAGGGCGACCCTCTATCACCAGCACTGTTTAACTGCGCCCTAGAAGACTTATTCAGGAATTTAAATTGGTCAAATAAGGGTATCAAAATAAATGGAAGATATCTAAATAATTTGAGGTTCGCAGATGATCTCGTCTTAATAGCAGGTTCTAAAATAGAATTAACAGAAATGATTAACGAAATAAACACTGAAGGTAAAAAATATGGTCTGGAAATAAATTATAGCAAATCTACATTTATGGCCTCCAGAACTCAAACAAACATAAAATTAAAGGACAACAAATCTTATATAGAATACAATCCAACAGTAACATATTTAGGACAGATAATAAGTTTCAAAGATAAAATGAACAAAGAAATAACAAGAAGAATTAATTTGGGATGGAACAAATACTGGTCACTAAAATTCATTTTAAAAAATGTAAATATTGATTTAATTTCAAAAATAAAAATCTTTAAGCAATGCGTTATTCCTGTTATGTTATATGGTGCTCAGACTTGGACATTAACAGAAAAGACAATTAACAAATTAGAAACAACTCAAAGAGCCATGTTAAGAAGCATCTTAAACATAAAAAGAAAAGATAAAATAAAAAACGAATACATTTACAAAAAAACGCAGATAAAAAATATTAAAAATACAATTTTAAAACTAAAATGGAACTGGGCAGGCCATATAATAAGACTTAAAGATGAAAGATGGACCAAAATATTAACGGAATGGTGGCCTATAGAACGAAAAAGGAAAAGAGGAAGACAATTCAAAAGGTGGAACGACGAGTTCAAGAAAATAGCGGGCAATGAGTGGACTAGAATCGCCAAAAGAAGAACAGAATGGAAGAAATTAGGAGAGGCCTATGCCCAAACTGGGCCTGGTACAACCTAAATTATATTATTTATTTTATTGTAAATACTTATATATATATATATAAAAAAAAAAAAAATGTAATCAGTACCTATAACTTATACACAAATTATGTATCTTTTAAAGGCTTAAATAAATAAATAAATAAATTCTCGATCACTATTTAGTTATTGAATCAAATCTGAAGTCACTTGAAAAAAAGTTATAAAACAAAAAAAAACTATGGTTTTTCTTAGAGAGAAACAAAGAGGTTGTCCTCTGTTTGGTCAAATAAACATAGACACATTTATATAATATATATATATATAATTTATTCTTTGGAGACTACTAGGTGTACCGGAAAGTCATTACCGGTTTTTTCGAAAAAAAAACTACGTAATTTTTAAGAAAATGGAAAATTTATTTATTCAAAGTATTGGCCATTTGATTCTATACATCTTGCCCATCTTTCTGGCAATTTATGGATGCCATCCCAAAAAAACTGTTTGTCCTTTGAGCAAAACCATTCATCGAGCCATTTTCTAACTTCTTCGAAATTGGCGAAGTGCTGCTCTGCAAGCGCGTGTCCCATCGATGCGAAAAGTTGATAGTCGGACGGGGCAAGGTCTGGAGAGTACGGCGGGTGCGATAATATGTCCCACCCAAGTGCTTTCAACGCTTCCTTGACCGGTTTTGCTTTTATGAGACGGCGCGTTATCGTGTTGTAAAATCACTTTACCGTGTCTTCGGGCCCATTCTGGACGTTTTTCGATCAATGCGTGGTTCAAATTGATCATTTGTTGTCGGTGTATTGTTTTTTCAATTGTTTTTGAGTTTGGGTTGGGTCTTCATCCAATAACTCCTGTAGTTTCGCATCTTCAAACTTTTTTGGTCTACCAGAACGTTCTTTATCTTGCACATCGAAATCACCACTTTTGAATTTTCGAAACCACACCTCACATGTTTTTAAGGTTAAAGCATGCTCACCGTAAGTTTCTACCAGCAAACGATGACTTTCAGCGGCTTTTTTCTTTTGATTAAATAAGAAAAGTAATGCGTGCCACAAATGCACGTTTTCAGGCATGAAACTTGACATTTTCAAAGAGGTATAAATCTATGAAGGTGTTACTTTCGCAAAATATAACATGTATAGCTTTTGAAGCTTGATGTCAGTAGAATAAAATGCATATGTGTCAAATCATGACATTGCATACTTAAGCCTAGCGACATCTGTTAGAAAAACCGGTAATGACTTTCGGTACACCTGGTATAGTTGAAAAGTTTTTGTTTTGCCGAGAGTAGCAGAGTTGTTGATTCACAAAGAGAAACAAACCTGGTATAGTTGAGATGGCTTGGCCTTCATCATCAGTAGTTTTTAATTATAAATATTGTTTTTCATGGAGTCAGTATCGCGTAGATATTTGTATTAAGATATAAGTAAGGTTCACTACACCGCCTCGCAGATTCTATGTGAACGAGCATCTCAATTTGGCGAACAAGATATTGTATAGTAAGGCAAGAAAAACCGTGGCGGATAAATCATATAAGTATGTGTGGGTTAAGAACTCGTCTATTTTCGTTCGAAAGACAGATACATCTAAAATTATTCGAATTAGAGAGGACAGTGATTTGCTTAAAATATTGTGAATTTTTGAGTTGTGTTTTTTGACGCTGAGTGCTGTTTTTTCTCTTTTTTTGTTTGTGTGATGAACGATGCCTTCAATGGATATCGTCGTGTGTGTGTTCATTGTATTTTGGAGTTGCCTTGTGATGTGGCTCATCCCTTTGTGCTTATGCTAATTGTTTTTTGCTGTGTTGTGGGCCTTGTTGAACGTTGCATCTGTGTGGATGTGGATTGTGGTATTGAGTATTGTACTTCGAATGTGGATTGTGATGTGTTTCGGCTTTCATTGGGGTGCCCTTGCATTTTGTTGGCTTTGGGAGGTGAATTAGTTATGATAGCTGCGCGTTATGTTGAAATGATTGTTTCTGTAACTTGTTTCCTTTATGGTTGACACGGTGAAATTCTTAAATATTTATTATCAGAATTGTCGAAGTATAAGAAATAGGCTTCTTGACCTGCGTTTGGGTCTGCTAAATTCAAATTATGACGTGATTGTGTTGACGGAGACTTGGCTCAGGGCTGGCATATGTGATAGTGAGATAGCTGATGACAGATATTATGTTTATAGAAGAGATCGATGTTCATCTACATCTACCAAAAAGGACGGCGGTGGGGTTTTAATTGCGATTAAGAAGAATATTTGCTCTTACAGGAAATGCGATTGGGAGAGCCCGTGTGTAGAGGAGATCATATTGTTACTACCTTCAGTAGGACATGGTGTCATACTAGTTGCAAGTTACATTCCCCCTCTCTCCGGTCCAGCTACTTATGATGTTCATTTTAATAAGTTATATGACATCGCTCCGGATTATGTGAATCACAATTTCATTCTGATGGGTGACTACAATCAGCCCGGCATTCGTTGGTGGCCTGATGGTGATCAAAACTTGGATTGTGGCTCTATTAACGCGCCATACTTTATGACAAACATAATGTCGTTTTTAAATCTTAAGCAATGCAACTCAATCAAGAATGTTAATGATCGTCTGCTGGATTTGGTGTTTACTGATTCGAACTGCGATGTCGCACTGTGCACCTCATCACTCATCAACATTGACCCTCAACATCCACCACTTGTTTGTGAGTTTCATATTCCGCGGAACCGGAGTACGATCGGTAGTGATAAGGTAATTAAATATAACTTTAGGAAGGCTGACTATTCACAGATAAATGCAGAACTTTCGAGTATTGACTGGTGTCAGAGCTTAGATAGTCTTGGCGCACAGCAGGCGGTGGACTTCTTATATACAAACTTGTACCGTATATTGGACACCTATGTGCCTCCACTAAAGCTTGGGTTACGTAGATATCCCAGTTGGTTTTCTCAGGACTTAAAGATGCAATTGAATAAGAAATATAAATTTTGGAAACGCTGGAAAATATACGGCAGTAGATCTGACTATGACAGATTTTCATGGGCTCGTGCTAAGGTAAAGAAATTGATAATCAGTTGTTATGATGAATATATTTTGCATGTCGAACAATCGACTACCCACAACATCAAATCTTTCTGGAAGTTCACTCACAGTTTAAAAAACAGCAAAACCGGATATCCCTCTTCCATGAAACTGCGTGTTGATTCATCTAGCGATCCTGCTGAAATTTGTAAAATGTTTTCTAACTATTTTGTGTCGGTTTTTGAGCCCACGTCGGATCGAGCATATGGTGTTGATGATGATAACTTGATGGATTGCGTGGATCCTGCTGGTGTGTGTGTTTCAAGTATGGTCTTGTCCTGTAGTGACGTTAGGAGAGCATTGAGGTCAGTTGACGTTAACAAGGGAGCGGGTCCTGATAGAATTACTCCCTTCTTTCTAAGAAACGTCTCTGACGTGTTGTGTATGCCTCTCACTATTATTTATAATAAAAGTCTGTCTGAAGGCTTTGTGCCACTTGTCTGGAAAACGGCCAATATTACTCCGGTTTACAAATCTGGTGCTAGAAATGATGTCGAGAATTATAGACCCATTTCCATTTTGTCTTGCATCGTGAAAATTTTTGAGAGGTTAATTCATGATAAATTGTATCCACTTTTAAAAATTAGTATTCCTCTCAGTCAACATGGTTTCGTGGAGTCGAGATCTACTGTTTCTAATTTGTTGGTGTACTCTAACTTTATCTTTCAGACTTTAGATCATGGCGCCTCGGTTGATAGTATTTATACTGACTTCCGAAAAGCCTTCGACAAGGTGGACCACCTGATTCTGCTGAGGAAATTATTCTTCAATGGCGTTAGGGGTGATCTTTTACGGTGGTTTGCCTCTTATTTGAGATGTAGACACCAATCAGTTGTACTTAACGGCTATTCCTCCTCGTCTTGTGTTATTACTTCCGGTGTACCTCAGGGCTCTATTTTAGGGCCTTTTTTGTTCATCCTATACATATATGACATACATAAATGTTTTCTTAATAGCAATATACTATTGTACGCGGACGATTTGAAAATATATAAAAAAATCAATACTCGTAATGACTGCTTATTGCTGCAGGATGACATTAACCGTTTTACATTATATTGTTCTCTGAATAGATTATCACTTGCCACTGATAAATGCAGGGTTATGACATTTTCAAGAAAAAGATTTCAAATAAGTCACAATTACACTCTTTCTGGTCAGGTCCTTAACAGAGTGACTAGTATCCGGGACCTCGGGGTGATGTTTGACTCTAAATTGTTGTTTGACCAACATATCCGGATGATTACTGATAGGGCCTATCAAATGCTGGGTTTTATATGTCGAACTTCTGGGAAATTTAGATTGCAATCTACATATTTGACACTCTATCGGGCTCTGGTCAGGTCTCAGCTAGAGTACGGTTCTGCTGTTTGGAATCCATATTATGAGGTATACAAAGGAAATATGGAGTCTGTGCAGAGAAAATTTTCCAAAATGGTGTTCCACCGACTGAAACTAAGTCAATGCTCATATGAAATGCGACTGTCGCATCTTAAACTTCCAACATTGGAAGTTAGAAGGTTGCTTCTTGGTGCGATGACACTAAGAAATATTTGTCTGTCTGAGGTGGATTGCCCTGATCTTCTGGCACAGATAGATTTCCGGGTCCCGCGTCCGGCGTCCAGGTTGTCTCACGTATTTGCCCAGTCTAAGTGTCATACAAACGCGGGTCGGAGAGCTCCGTTGGTCAGATTGTGCAGCGACTTTAATCATAATTTTTGTGGCTGTGATTTTTATAATACAAGCGTGCGGGCTTTCAAGAACGAAATTAGATTGATTTTTACATGATTCACATTTGAGTGTTTTGATTTGCTTCGGCTGATCATTGTTACGTAAGGTTTACTCTCCTGGTCTGTTGTGTGGCGGATGTAACTCGCCTGATCTGGTTTGATTCATTCAGCTTTGACATTTTGACTACTTTGATTTTACTTGTATATTTGTTTAATTTATTTGAATGTTGGACTGCGTTGATTTTATTTATTTGTTTAATTTATTTTTGTTTTGGCATTCATGACTTTTCATTTTGGGTGGGTTAATTTATTATTTTATTCAGTTTTTTTTTTATTTTAAATTTCTGACTATACTGATGTAATTTGGTTGTTTTGGGTTTGTTTTGGTTTTTAATTTTTAATTATTTATTTATGACTGTTCAATTTTAAACTTAACTGACTTAATTTATTTGATTTTTAGCTTTTTGACTCATATGATTTAATTTATTTACTTTTTGATTTTAATTTTGGTGACTATGGAGGTAGACTTTGATTTGTTTGACTTTTTGGCTGTTTGAGTCATTTTGGGTTGGGTGAGAGTGGGCCACTGGGGGCCGGGTGAGCCGGCGAGCCTTTTGGTTTGTTTGAGAGAGGCTCTGTTCTAAGTTAAGTTATTATTGTTGTTTCGTCTTTTGTAAATTTGATTTAAATGTAATTGTCCATTTCCATGTGATTCCTTCTATTAAGCTTGAAAATGGATAAGAATCACTCAACATGCTAAAATTTGTATTTCGGGCTCTGTCCCTAGATTCCAACTTTGTTTTATGCTGTATCTCTCAGTGAGAAAATGTGTAATAAGTCATAGTTTTTTTATTTTTTCTGATCTATATTATGTTTGTTTTGTATTATTTTTTTTTGTGAACTATGACTGTTGTTTTCTCCAAATAAATAAATAAGTATGTAAATTACTAAGAGGGTCTTTTATTTATATCAACGCAATTCCCATACATAATATACGGTATTATAAACAACAAACACCATTTTTAATCATATCATTTATTATATGTAAATCTGCTCTAAATTTAAAATACTGTGATAAATACGGGTCATTAACCTTTTCTGGCCATCCATTTAAAATAAAATTTCTTACCTTGATTAAAGTCACATCATTCTTTTGTTGATTAACAATTTCAAAAAAAATTTCTTTCGAAGCTTAATTTCTACCATTAATTTTACACCTTCTTCAAAAAGAACATCTCCGTGTGTGTAAGTAAATAACTGCTTTCCAGGTACAAATTTTATAAAATAATCAAACTTCATTAAGCGCATCCTAAATCTCTACAATATTTACATTTTTTTTGCTCTTACTCAGCCGATAAGCCCGTCAGAATTAAAGTTTAATTCTGTCTGGCTGACAAGCTGAGAAGATTCTTAGATATGGCTAGAACCAAATTGAACGAATCCACCTCCACGCGGTGTACACGGGCAATGCCTTTGGGGATTAATTAATCGTCAAAAGTAGCTAAGTGATTCTTAATAACCCTCCAATGTTAGTTAAATTCAATTCAGGGACAGGGGGTAGTGATGAGCCTTTGGGCTCCTTAAGCTATCACATAGAAAGTAAAATAGAGTGAGTGAGTGACAAGCTGAGAAAGAAGAAAACATTTTCAATATCCAAACTGATACTGATCCCATGAAAAATAATATTTATAATTAAAAAGACTGATGATGAAGGCCAAGCCTTCGAAACTATAGTCTCCAACAAATAAATAATATATATATATATATATATTTTATATAAATGTATGTATGTTTATTTGAATCAAGCAGAAGACAACTTCTTTGTTTCTCTCTATGAATCAACAACTCTGCTACTCTCGGCAAAATAAAAACTTTTCAATTACCTATATGTTTTTTCTTTTGTTTTTTATATTGCTAAGTATAACACAGGTTTTCCATTATTTTCATAGCCGGCAGCTAAATAATAAGTGTATTTCAAATTTCAAAACAATTTCATTTTTATGCATAATACTATTTGAATCATGCTATCTAACAAAAATCGATTCAGTGGTTTTTAAATAATATTCAATAAACATCGAGATTATATATACATTGGAAAGAGATCGAATTTGAGTACCCGTGAGTTTTGGGCATTTGGCAGAAATTGTATTTCTTAAATAATGTCACTGTCCAAATTAAGAAAGCAATGATATAAAAATATTGGTTTTGTATTGGCTAGGCACACACAGTCAATTTTAGTCGAGTGATAGTTTAGTTGATGGACATAAATATATTAAGTTGAATGTAGGTGCATACACAACACAACTGCAGATCAACTCGATTGTATAATCAAAAGATATCGATGAGCACTTATGATAAAAAAATCGAGCAACTATCATTTAATTACGATAATATCACAGCTGCATATTGAAACGAACAGACTATCGACAGTTTAGTTGACCACTGAATTTTTTTTTTTATTAAAATTTACCTTGTCCGTTAGAACATTTGGTAAGCGATACATAAAATACTTATTTTCTAACAAAATTTTATATAATAATTAAAATATTAATTTCATAAGCAAAATTGAAAAATAAAACACATTATTTTAACTATTTTTTTTTTAATATTATTAAGTATTTAAATTACAATTTTACTGTTTATAATTAATCACAATTATGTTCAATTAAAAGAAAGATAATTAAAGAATTTACACTCATTCTGTAGTAGATGAAAAACCAGGGAGATAGGGAGAGAGCGTATGGCTAGAAAAGTGACGCCTGCCTACGTCATCCCTGACTCACAGTCCGCCATCTTGGATCTTTCAAAACATTGAGATTTCCATATGGTCCTATAATAAAATATATATCATTTTACCTTCGATTTTCAAAATTATAAGGTCACCTAAATAAAAAAACTAATAAAAGAACTATTTTAAATTATAGTTTTTTGATTTTTACAGATATCTAGAGAAAATTGAAATTAATTAGAATTATTAATTATTAAAATTATTTCACATTAAAATAAGATGAATATAGACAAAATAGTCATAGGAACATACCTATACTGTATATTATATTAAAGAAAAACGTGCTTATATGAGAGTATTAGCTCTTTGTTAAACATGTATTTCTCATTTGATAACGTTATGTTTGGCAATGTTTTGAACTATGCAACAATTTCCTCGCCCAAGTTCTAAGCTTACAGGCACTCCCTATCTCCCTGTGAAAAACTTATCGGGATGTTGTAGAAGCTTTTTATGGAGAGTGTGGAAAGTTCCCTTTCTAAGCCGATCACAACATATAGGATGGACCCAGTACCGTATGTGAGTTTTTTGAAGTGATAACTTCTTTTGGCACGCCTTGGACACTTTTTATTTTACTTGACAGTAAATGGGATTGAGCCAGTCACGGTTGGTACCAATTCAAGACACATATGGCGCTGCAGCATTAACTCTAAGTTCAAATTATTATCTTGGTTGAGCTGTGGTCTAGTCCCAGTTCAATCATTGTCGGAAAATATATTAATTATTCCTTTTCAAAAAATATGCCATATAAGTTATTACTTCTGTCGTCTGGTCTTAAGCACAAACCCGAATTTTTTTTAAGGTATAATAAAGCGAGTAATAATTCCTTCCTATTTAACATTTCTAGAAAATGGTGTTTGAACTGTACCTCTTTCAAGATTATACTATTTAATCAATGCCCAAATACAAAAGAAAGGAATTCAAAAGTTGACTCGATGTCGACACCGTGTGTACATACAATACGATTCATCAACAAAATTAAACAGTTGAGTTCGTTATAAATTGATAATGCATCACGATTTCAAACAAACCCAACTAAATTGTTGCTTCGACTGAAAATTGACTGTGTGGCCTATTACGCACTGTCGACTGGTCGCCGGCGACTGTGACTTTCTTCTATAGTTTAAATGAGTGTTTTACGCAAGACGCGACCGGCAACCAATTGCGTAAACCCGTAAACACTCATTTAAACTATAGAAAGTTACAGTCGCCGGCGAGCAGTCGACAGTGCGTAATGGGCCTGTGTCTAGCCTTAGTTATAAGAAAAAAATTTTAAATCAATTTTTGGCCTATACTTATTATTTATAAAAAGCAATCATTTAATAGAAGAATTGTAAATTTATTCCTAAAAATTACTTTTTTTTTATTTATTTTAAGAAACATGCGTTCAACATCTTGATAATCTCAATAAAGACAAACCATTACAATAAATTATAAAAACAAAATATACATAATTAATCAATTGAAATATTTTATTATATTTAACACATTTGGGTATTCATTTTCTGATTTATATTCAATAGTCATAATGGCATCCAGATTTTTTAAGCGGTCTTTAATTTTATCTCCGACCTAAAACAAAATTTCAGATGAATATATTTTATTTTTATTGATATAGAAAATAATCAATAGAATATAAATTTTCATTTTTACTAAACAATATACCTGTTTTAATAACTGTTCATATTTTACTTTATCACCGCTGGCTCGAATATTATTATACTCTTGAGCACTCATTGAAATAATTTTTTTCAAAAACCTAAGGATTAAATAAAACCAATTTTATTATTTTTATACGATAAATTTAATTAGATTATACCGGGTGAGTTTTTTATCTTGAGACAGTCCTACAATTCAAAAACAGTGCATTATATGGAAAAAAGTATCAAATAAGTGTGTTTATATCGAGGGTGAAACTAAACTACGCCAGTTTGTCAACCTAGAACAAGCTTTCAAGGATATTTCAATGTCAAGTTCTGCTTTTTAAATGGAACCCTATATTTTTCTATACATCTACTTAATCTACAAAAAAAAAACTGAACAACTTTCATAAGAACTATTTTTTATACGACATCAAATAAACAAAATACATGAATCAATTAGATCTCAAAAAAATTCTTAATAATTATTTTTAACAATTATTTAACTTAATTTATCAAATAATAATGATTAAATAATTAATTATTAAATAAATAATTTAATAATTTTACGACACTGTTCTGGGACATTCCAGAGTGTATCGCAGAATCTTCTGGAAGAATTCCAGTTCCAATTTCCTTATTTTGGCATGTTCCAATTTCTTCGTAGCCTTTACATTTCCTGTTTTTTTTTTTTAACAGATTTTACAACACAATAAAATGAAGCTTGGGAGGGTGTATTCATATTAGGAAAACGCTCGACATTCATTTCAGTGGCAACACTTCTTCCACATTCATCGCATAAATTAAGACCATTTTAATTCTGTCTTCAACAAAAATATGCTCCATTTTTATTATGCAAATACAATATAACTATCTACTGGATTGACACGAGAAATAAACTTTTTTAAACTCACGAATTTCAACTAGTTCTATTATGTAGAAAATAATCTCTTAAATCTGAGTATAACGAAGTTTTAATATCATTATAAACACTTATTTTCATTGTTATGACTTTTCGATTTAATGATTATTTATTTAATAATTAATTATTTAATCATTATTATTTGATAATTAAGTTAAATAATTGTTAAAAATAATTATTAAGATTTTTTTTGAGATCTAATTGATTCGTGTATTTTGTTTATTTGATGTCGTATAAAAAATAGTTCTTATGAAAGTTGATCAGTTTTTTTTGTAGATTAAGTAGACGTATAGAAAAATATAGGGTTCCATTTAAAAATCAGAACTTGACATTGAAATGCCCTTGAAAGCTTGTTCTAGGTCGACAAACAATAGCGTAGTTTAGTTTCCCCTCGATATAAATAAACTTTTATTTGAAACTTTTTTCCATATAATGCACTGTTTTTGAGTTATAAGACTGTCTCAAGATAAAAAACTCCCCCGGTATAGATGTATATACATTGTTAGTGAATACGAAAGGTAGTTGATCAGTTCCATCTGTTATGAGAATGGTCATGCTCCATCTGTTATTCAAAGAGGAAAGTTTCTTCATGCATTTTTTGGATTTCACGCGAGTGACAAATATATCTTCTTCATCTTCTTCTTGGTGAGCTCGAATAATCTCGCTAAGGGATGTCACCCCGATTTCTTCTTCAATTTGGGATTTATTTAAGGGTTGTGATTGGGAACTATTAGACTGAGTATTTGTCAAGGTCTCTAAATCGCTTATATGCATTTTCTGAGATATTTCACTAGTAATAGTTTCAGCTTCAGATTTTGACATTTTCTCTTCTTTTCTTGTTGTGCTATTTTTATTTTTACTGGGGGAGTAGTTTTTCTCATCAGGTTTGTGCATTTTGGTTTTTCTGTTTAAATCTTCAGTTGGTGATCGTTTTTTATCATTTTTTTCCAATGTATTTTTGGAAGAATTGGATTTAGAATCAAGTTTGGTATTTTTGGAATTATTTGAATAATTAGAATCGTCTCTTTTTGGAATTGCTTGATTCAAGTTAGAATTAATTAAGTTTTGATTGGAATTATCTATGGCACTGTCTAATTCATTATCTACAATTTGTTCTATATAAGCTGAAAGGTCGTCATCAATGTCAAACACTTCTTGTACTTGTTTAATTTTATTTTCTGGACTCTTTTTAATGATATCATCTGCTAAAGAGATGTCAGTTTCTAGAGCACCTAATAATTCGTCTAGGTTTTCAAATTCATCCGAGCCAAATGGTTCATCTTTTAGAAGATTTTGGGAATTCGATTTAGATTTATTTTTGTTTTCTATTGATTGGTTAATTTCTTGATTTCTCTTAGGAGGCCTTTTATCATCTTTAATATTGCTAAAATCAGTTATAAAATAGTTGAAAAATTAATATGAATAATATTGGTAATTTATTTTAAAATTGTTTATGCTTACAGATTTTGTTTGATAATATTAAATGAATCATTTTGTTCTAAATATTCATCAATAAGTCCTCCAAGTATCTCAATATTTTTTGGTCTCAAAAATAATCTTTTATTAACATAAGTTATTGGACCTATTAACATTGCCTAAAAATGTTTTAAAAGAAATATAAAATTAAAAGTTTTTTTTCTTGATTTTTTTAAGACTAAATCAAAAAGAATCTACGAAGACCTGGCGGAGTCGAATGAACCCGAATATTTTTATGCTATTAAAAATCTTTGTTACAACTGCCAGTAATAAACAGCGCTGCAGAGAGGACATTATTTGGCAAAAATAATAAAAAAAGATAAAATTTTTAAACAAAAAACGAAGACGGCTGATGTTTACAATAGAAGAGTTTGATTTAAAAGAAGATATAATTAATTGCTAATGGGCCCAAAATAGGGGTGGACTCTCTTATAAAATAAATTTTAAAATTGAAGTAATTTTTGGAGACGGACTGATAAGTGAAATTGAGTGGATATTGATGAGGCAGTTAAAAAAGAAGAAGATAATTTATATTATCTTTTTATTCATAAACCGACGTTTCGGAGGCTATTACCTCCTTCTTCAGGGTTTTCAATGAATTTTCAAAATCCTGAAGAAGAAAGGAATAGCCTCCAAAACGTCGGTTTATGAATAAAAAGATAGTATAAATTATCTTCTTTTTTTTTTGAACTGCCTCATCAATATCCACTCAGTTTTAAATTATAAAATTTTCAATCTAAAAAACCGAATTAGCTTAAATTTACACTGAAGGGGTCTTATAATAAAAAATATTATTATTATTATTATTTATTTATTTATTTAGGGGATCAAAATGGAGGGGAGTTAATAAATATAATTACAATATAAACCCTCGACCCTTTGATCGATTTGTACGAAAGTTGGCTTATGCACCTTATACGATCTTACGGAAATGACTCGTCACTTTGTGAAAATGATAGTGACCCCCCCCCCTAAAAAAAAAAGGGGGGGGGGGGGGGGGTAAAAAATGATTAAAATGATAAAATGTTCAAACAAAAATACTAAAAAGCAATTTATCCCAGAAGACTCCCGAAATATAATTATCGCCCCAAATTTAAGAGGGAAGGGAGTTCTTTCTTTACAAAATAATTATAAATTATTTTATTAAATATTAAATATAAGGAGAGAGGCCAGGTATATGGTAATGAATTGTAGATGGCAAAATCAGTTTATTTACCTTTAATCCTGGAATGAAATGATTTTTGTTAAAATAATCTAAACTTTCATCTTCGACAGCTAATAATTCATTGACACCATCAGTGATTTTAAATAAATATTGTCGATCACCTTTTAGGGTTGATTCTTCATACTTTGGATCTTTATATTGATTATAAAAAGACACTTTAATGTTGATAGCTGACTCAATCTAAAAGGATCATGAAAAGAAAAGTCTTTTCAGTTTTAAAAGGATCATGGCTCAAGTTGCAAATCACAAACTAGATTAGTAGGCAAAAGACGTCATAAGAGAAATCAATGAGGTCCTCTGCTTAATGAAAATAAACATATACATATATAATTTATTTGTTTAGTTTCTGTAGGTTTGACCTTAATCATCAGTCTTTAATTATATATCTATTTAATTATAGTATATCCGTTATTTCTTATTAGTTTGTCAAGTGATCAGCTCAGTATTAAAACAAAACGTAAACATTCAATCGGGAATTTATTATCATTATTAATTTTAAAAATAATGTAATTCCGAAAATAGGGGTAGAAGGGAAGAAAAGTGACCCGGAGATACGGAGAGGAAGAAATTGAAGAGGTAGAGCAAATCAAATACTTGGATTTTACATTCGTTTCAAATAACAACTGCAGTACCCACATTAGAGAACAGGGAAGAAAATAATTAGAGGTTAATTAAAAGAACAAAGTTAAATAACATCAGTCGACAGCTTAAACTAATTGATGCCTTAATCGCACCAGTGGTGTTATACGGAGCAGAATTATTTGATTGGAGGGAAGAACAAAAAATTGAAATGATACAAAGATGATTTTAGATCTTGAACATAATACTCAAGCCTACATATGGAGAATGGAGATAGGTAGAGGAATGCTTGCCATTATAGCAATGAAGAGGTGCTTAAAAACTCATTTCGAAGATAGAAGAAGGAGCTGAAGATAGACTGTCTAAGACAAGGCTGTCCAACATGAGGCCCGCGGGCCACATGCGGGGATCTAAATGTATAAATTACCCTCCAATACGAAATAAGCACAATTCTTACATTAACGATAAACTAGCTGAAAGCATGACTTTATGGGGACTCGCGAAGCTGGGACTCGCGAAGCTGATAATACAATATATATGATAAAAAATTACTTTAAGACTTAATTTTATTAATGGACCATGTTTTTAATGATAAAATCACCCGAGGAAAATTTAAAAAGGATTTTGTGAAATGTATTTGAAAAAGGTGTTGATGAATGTCAATGAAAAATAAATAGAAATTTAAATTGTTCTAATTTTAATATATAATTTTGAAACGAAATTTTCTCTCGAGAGAGACGGACTGGTAGAACTTTTAATTGAAAGTAATGGAAGACAGCCCAGGGGTAGGGGAGGAAAGAAAGCCAACTAAAATGCTTCCTTTCCTCTCTCTCTAAACACTGCCGTGGAGAGAGGGAGGAAGCAGTTTGATTTGTTTCCTTCATTGACTTCTTGAAACCCTGAAAGAGGGGAAGAATCCTCCGTGAGACGTCGGTTTGAAAGGAAAGAAGGAAGGAATCCAATAAATTACACCTTATTTGGATATGTGTTAATTTTTTCATTCCTCACCACCACTGGGCTGCCTTCCATTACTTCTTTCAATTAATATATAATAATAATATGTGTTATTTTGTTATTTGTTACTGAAACTGGATTGGACTTTTCAAGTTGCTGCCAGAAGAACAATAACACAACTAGCGAAATTTGAGGGTTTACACATCGGGCTCAATGCTGGGAAGCACGTATATTTGCGAAAGCAGCTTTTCCAACATGTGATTTATAAAGTCAAAATATAGATGTTCCCTCTCTGATAAGTCACTTACTCAGGTGCTTCACGTTTATCAACAACAAATATTAGAGTTAATATTGATGCATTAGTTGGAATGAAAACCAACATCCCCAAATGCCCCACTAATTTTTTTGTAATTTGATATTTTTTGAATAAATTAAAATAATAATACAAACGCGTTTTTTCTTTGTATATTATCTATTAGAACTCACTGATAAAGTTGCATACGAAGAATTTTATAATACGGCCCTCCAAACCGTATTTTTTTTTAAACGGTCCATGGGGCACTTGAAATTGGACAGCCCTGCTCTAAGATATGCTGGAGAGAGTTAAAAAGAAATATGTCCAACAGACAAGAAATTGATTGGATTCAAAACATGAAAAAAGGAATAAATTACTTGGGACAGAATGTCGAATCGTTCTGGAAGGATGAAAATGACCTAACAAGACTAGAATCAACGATGAAGAGACTTTTAATAACAGACCAAGAACAAACGATACACAATGACTGGAATAGTGTAACTCATCCAGATATATTGCTTGGAAATCTTGATATATTTTTGACATTTAAAATTTAAAATCTACCCCTTTATTTTTCGAAAATTTTTGGGGAGATTGTCAAATTTTTCTTTATTTTAGATAAAAAAAATATCCGATGGAATTGTATGTTTACTTTTCCATTAAGTACATAAAAATCTCAATGTTTTAAGGAAGTTGATCATTTCATGTCGGGCCGCATTCATTGCAGTGCTGGGCCGCATGCGGCCCGCGGGCCGTGGGTTGGACAGCCCTGGTGTAGATGGTGTGGGAAAGATAAAGAGACGTTTGGCCATGCAAAAATATGCATCGAAATGAAGATAGACAGGATTGGGAGAAAAAATTGACTGGACCAGTGGACAGGGACATTCTTGAGGTGATTGACAGGATGGATAGGGGACCAACAGATAAAAGAGACGATGAAGAGAAGAAGAAGAGGATGTCTTAGAAGATGGAAGATTCAAGAATATTATATAGATCTTATTAAATTCAATTGTACAGAATATGTAAAGTTAACCCAAGCCCAAAAAGGGTAAGGGCTTGTAAATAAAAATAATAATAAGATCCAATCGGGAATTTAAAGCATTAAAAATATAAGAATATATATAGGCATATATTAGTCATTCAATAAGTCCGTAGGATGACACATAGATGGCGTTACTAGAATTTTTCCATATGATTTTTATTTAGTACTAACCTTCAAACGATACGTGTATAAATTTGACAGCAATCTGACTATTGATTCGTGAGTTATAGCATTTTGTGTGAAGCAACTTTTGTTATTGAAAAAAAAGTGAATTTCGAGTTTTAATAAAGCATTGCTTTTTGATGAAAAAAATACAGTGGAAACCAAACAATGGCTTGATAAACATTATCCGAACTCTGCTCCATCGAGACAAATGGTAGAGAAGTGGATTGCTGAATTTAAACGTGGTCGTACCAGCACAAATGATGCAGAGCGCAGTGAACGCCCAAAAGAGGCTGTTATTCCAGAAAACATAAAAAATCCACAAATTGGTTATGAACGATCGCAAATTGAAGGTGCACGAGCTAGCTGACATTGTAAAGATATCAGATGGTAGTGTTTTTACCATTTTACACGAACATTTGGGTATGCGAAAGCTCTGTGCAAAGTGGGTGCCGCGTGAGCTCACAGTCGACCAAAAACAACAACGAATCGATGCTTCAGAGGAGTGTTTGGCGCTGTTAAACCGCAATAAAATGGAATTCTATCGTCGATATGTGACAATGGATGAGACATGGCTTCACTATTACACACCAGAATCCAAAAGAAGTCCAATGATGAAGTAATCGCTGAAACTGAGGCCTATTTTGACGAGAAAGAGAAATCGTACTATAAAAGTGGTATCGAAAAGTTGGAAAATCGCTATACTCGTTGTATCGCCCTCGAAGGCAACTATGTTGAATAATAAAATCGAGTTTTGTCAAAATTTTGTTTTTTTCTTACTTATCCTACGGACTTATTGAATGACCTGTTATATATTCGTTATATAAATGTATATCATTATTGTTATTCATTTCCATTATCAGAATAAGATGTGACAAATCAGAGGAAAAAAGGAACAATTAAACACCCTGCTAAAACATGGGATCAATTGCAACGTTTCCGCCAATTTATTGTGGCTTCATATATATACAATATATATACACATATACAAAAAATAAATACAAATGAATCATTCACAATGATCAAAATCAGCTCCAGACAGCATGGCGATATAATTACCTTGATCAAATTTTTAAAACACTTTTGTCATCCAATTCTTTTCTTACTAATTAGAATACATATATATATATCAATGGATTCAAACCGACCAACACGACACACCTTCGACTGATTCAAAAGAATTTAAAAAATACAAAAACTTACTATTATCGATACATTATAATATTTAATCTAAAATTATACTCATTTATTTGGATTCAGCAAAATATATCAAATTCAAATCAACATCTCATTAGACTATTTTAAAAAAACATTCCATTCCACCTTCAATTGACAAATCAATTCTGCATGTTTCTCACACTTCCTCCTCTCCAAATTTTTTATTTATTTTTTTATGCTTTATTCAATAAATTATATATGCAGCTTACAGCTTAGATAATAAAAACAGAAAAAAAACAATTTCCGACAGAAACAAGACATACTCAAAGGGCCAGATACCGTCACGGTAGATCCACCGACGGAGAATTTTTTCCTCTTCAAGTCAGTATCACTTAATAGAAAATATTCCAAAAATATCCCCCAAGAAAAACGAAATAAAAACCAACAGCTCTAACATAGACATCTTTTCACTTGAAATATTCACCTTCGACCCTCGTGTCATTTAGATATATATAGTATGTATCATTACACTTCGAGTTCTCTTTTAAATAGATTTGGAAGGGGATTTATTTTAAAGAGAACTCAGTGAGATGATACATATATATCTCAAATGACTCTATTAACTTCAGAACGGACACTGGAATTAATCTGAGTTGTATATATAATAATTTATTGAATAAATACAAGGTCCATAAAAATAATAAAAAAGATTGGAAGAGAGGAGGTGTGAGAAACAGGCGAATTGTCAATTGAAAATAGAATGGAATGCTTTTTAAAAAATCCTAATGAGATGTTTTTATATAATAATAAAACTTGAGCAAGCACTCGCGAGGTAGGTTTCACAAAAAAAAAAAAGAAATAAAACAAAACTCAATTTTGTTTTATTTCTTTTTTGTGAAACCTACCTCTGCACATCTTGCTCAAGTTTTATTATTATATTAAAATGTTTCACCTAGAACCAAAACCTAACTCCTTAAAAATTATTAACGAGATGTTGATTTGAATTTGATATATTCTGTTGAATCCATATAAATGAGTTAATTTTAGATTAAATATTATAATGTATCGATAAGAGTAATTTTTGTATTTTTTAAATCCTTTTGAATCAGTCGAGAGGTGTACAGTTGGTCGGTTTGAATAAATTGCTACTCTAAATAATCAATGGTGTTGTATTATTATTATTATTATTATTTGTTTATCGGCGCGTCGATCTACTAAGTGGTCATTTGCGCCATCACGTAGGTAAGAATAATCTCATATAATAATAAACGACAACAAACAAACAACAACCGTATGCTATTAAATCAACTCGGCTCAAGTGTATCTCGACTCAAGAACTCGAACAATTTCTCAAAACCCTCCTGGTCAGCCAACAGGCTTCCGATTAATACACCTTCTATCTTAGAATTTATTCTTTGTGCGCCATACCGAGGACAATCAATCAAAATATGGTCAACCGTGACTCTAGTATAGCAGGTTCCACACCATGGGGGATCCTATCTTAGAATCAAATGACCGTGTGAAAAAAACAATGCCCTATTCTTAATCGTGTTATGATAGTCTGCATTCGTCGACTCAGATTATATATTTCAAAGGGACTAACAAATGGTTTTACTCGTTTAAGTAATCTATTTCCACTCTCCCATTCATCGCTCCATAATTTCCCAATTTTGATCTTGAAAAATCTTTGGGAGTCTTCCAGGAATGTTTGAGAGAAATCTATAGAGGCGCTCCCGTTTGCACCCCGTTTCCCGGCCCAAAATATTCAGAATTCCCTCGTTACCAACAATTCCCTCATATCCTGGCACCCACAAAAAAAGACTTTCAAACTCCTGATCCGCTCCAAACTGAGACTAGGATCCTCTGCACCAAGCGGATGCGAAGAGTGTCGAATCCCTCCAGTGCATGAAGGGCACTTAGCAAGTCACTAATTATGATGCTTTTTCTCAGCCCACGGTTTTTAATATAAGTAAGTGCTAATTCGATAGCTTTTAGTTCTGCGGTGAAGATGCTGGAAATGGTGTTGTATAAATCAATGTTGTTATATATATATATATATATATATATATATATATATAGATGTATTCTAATTAGTAAGAAAAGAAATGACGAAGTATTTTAAAATTTGATCAAGGTAATTATATTATATTATGTGTGCGTTGATTTTGATGATTGTGAATGATTCATTTGTATAGAGCCTGATGAAGCCACAATAAATTGGCGAAACGTTGCAATTGATCGCATGTTTTAACACGGTGTTTAATTGTACCTTTTTTTCCCTCTGATTTGACACATCTAATAAATGTATAATATGTTTATTTGGATCAAGCAGAGGACAATCTCAATGATTTCTCTTTATGAATCAAATCTGTTCCTTCAGGCAAAAAAAATATTTTCAATTCTACCTCGACGTACCTGGACACAATGTATTCCTGTTAATTGTTCAATGTTTTTCGATTTCCTAGTGAAATTTAATGATTTCTTAGGGAAGTTAAAATTTCTTAAATTTGTTTCTTTCCACTTTTCCAAAATATAATCTTTAGCCAAATGACATCCCTTTGAATTAGAGGAATTCTATAATTTTTAAAATATTAGAAATTATTTATATATATAAATTATTTCAACATAAAAGTAAAATAAACCTTACATTTTTTCTTTTTAAATACTCATCCAAAGATTTCTTTAGCCAATCTTCGTTAAATGAATAATTATTTTCCTTCATAAATTGCTTAATTTCCGCTTCCATATCGAATAATAAATGTTAAAATTAGAAGTTTTATTTTCATTAAAACATGTGAATTTAATACGAAATTAAGAATTTAACATTTTAAGAGAGAAACTGTCAAATAAGAACATGTTTTCAAGTTGGGGAAGGCGGCAGTGGAGTTCAAAATGATAGTGCCCGAGATGGCGCTAGTGAGCTAGTTTGAAGTATTTAAAATAAATGGCCAAGTGAGATTAGGATTTGCAGAAAATGACCCATTAGTTTAACTTTAAGGTAGTTGTTTCTGCGACAATACTAGCAAAAAGTTAATGCTAGATGTATATAGAACATGACAATAAGGATTCATAATTCATAAGCCCCAAAACTTTTTGTTGTTTATGTACCGATTCTAGCCAATCCCGTGCTCGTTTGACAAATCTGGCACCATTGTAAGAGATTGAATATTTTTATATTAAAATGACAGATAAAATACTTTTGAAATTTCTATAAAAATCGTTTTGTTATTTTTTAACAAATGTAATCAAAGCCTACGTTACACCTTATGAAAATTATAATTTTGAAAAAATCTAGCGCATGCACGCTTTATACATCTTTCGCTGGTTAAATAAATGCGCTGTTGCCAAAATTGTTTATAGTGTAAATTTTTTTATACATTTTTCATTATTTATTCCTTATTATCTCAGAAATTGTGTTGTAACTATGAATCAAAATTGTCTTAAAATATGTATTGGTTATTGTTTAATGTTGGTTTAGTTTTTTATAAAAATGGTAAGAAGGGTTTCTTAACTATAATTAAATGTGTATGTAAATTTTCCGATATCCCGTATAGTGCGATGTATAAGAGCCTGAAAAACTCTATTTTTTAAAAATTTAATAACTCCGGAACTATATTGTTCATAAATTTCGGTTTGCCACCAATCGATGCAGAAGTATTTAAATAATAATCTGTCTAAATTTCAAAAAAAAATCCTAAGAAAACCCATTTGGCGGAACAACTACCTTAACCGGAGGGGTAAACCGCGACCTAATATCGTGTACACCTACTTCGACTATCACTTTCATTTGCAAGTAGAAGACAATAGATGAAGGGCATTATCTAATGAATTCCAAAATAATTCCAGATAATTCTAAAGACCTGTACACCAATTCCAATCGCGGTTCACCCCTTGACTTAACCCATGCAGTTCCGGCTCCAGGGTGGGTCATGGGGGCAGTGGCGGATTATCCATAAGGCAAACTAGACACGTGCCTAGGGGCGGGAGGTTACAAAGGGGGCATGCGCTGAAGTTTTTAATCGACAAAGAAAAATTAATTAATTATAATTAGAGACCGGATTTTTATGAAGTAAAAACTGGCAAAATATGCCGTAAAATATGCAGTTAAAAATGCTGAAATATGCAAGTAATATGCAGAATAAGTTGAAATATGCAAATATATGCAGCAAAAGATGGCAAAATAATTTTTTTTGCACTAAAAAATTAAAATTGAAGACAAAAAGACTATATATTTGAAGGAGTGCTATGAAAAGAATAAAATGATAAAGTAAGCTATAGACACCAAGTGTCAAATATGTACTTTTATTGCGTAAAACATTGCACAAAATTCTCATTTCATTTAATATATTAGAAAATCTTTAAACTCAAAGAACTAATAGGTGCACTTGAATAAAATCAACATAATAAATATAATAATGCTTTAAAAATGTGATCGAAAAAAATTACTGGAGGGAGAAGGGGGCAGGGGGGGGGGGTAGTTTTATTTAAAGGGCACCTTTGTATTGTATTAAAATTTCATTGTTATTGTGAATAATTTATGTTTACAAGTATTTTTCTAAATTATCTTCAGGTTATTATGTCTACGGTCGCTCAAAATTGATTTATACGATGAAAAAGAGCTATCCACGTGCACAAACGTACAAGGAGCGAATTTAAAGGAACTTAAACCCCGACTTTTACTTTGGAAAAAAATATGCCAAACTTTTCGTCATTTTCATGTAGAATAGTACAACTACTATAAATAATAAGAAAAATGAGTGGGTTGTTATTTTGTAGCTTGTTTACATCCTTTGTAATCCAACTTCCTACTTCGTAGTCCAACACTACACTTCGTGTCGTTGAGGCCTATTTCAGTTTTCTTCGAATTTAAATTAGTGTCCTCCTGTTTTATTTAATCTTTTTTTTCATTCTTTCTCCGAAAAATTACTTTTAAAACCTCTGTATTTGGCGCGAAATATGCAATTTTATGCAATATCCTTCAAATATGCAATTTTATGCAATATTACTCAAATATGCAAAAATATGCACGTATAAAATTTAACCCACAGTATCCTAGATGCATGATTCGGATAGATAATTGATCTCCTGGGTCGTATGTGGCGGCAAACAAAACTTTGCAATTGCATAGGAATCCGGTCTCTAATTATAATAATATAAGAAAATTATAATTTAAGAAAAAAATTGCCTCTTTTAAAAGCTCTTTCTTTCAATTCAAGATACAAAGACCACGAATTTCCATGGTTTATCCCTCATGCTTTCTTCATTCTCATCATATATTTCATTCATGCCTACGGATACACGTGTCCTGGCCTATCTAATTATTATTATATATAAATAGTTAAAATTTATAATATATGGCCGCTGGAGGGGCGCCGATTTGGTCCTAGTCTAGGCGCTGCGGACATTTAATCCATCTCTGCATGGGGGTCATTATCTCCCCAAATACACTCGGGAGCAGCTAAATCGACTCAACCTCTAAGCGCGCATACAAAGTTGTTTTTCTTTTAAATGGCCAAGCCGATATTTATAAAATAAATATATCTTTAAAGCTTATTTATTTATCTTTATATTGATATCAATTTCAAGCAAATCTGCTCATTACTTTTTAAATTATGTGATCTGAATGGCTGAACTGGAAAAATTGCTGTTCCTAGCTGCCGCTACTTGTTAGTTACAATTTCCTTATAAAAACCAATGTAACCAATTATTCTTATTAATCGATTTTCAGCAATTGACCTGAACACATCTACGCAAATTGACACAATTGTTTTTAGAAAATCATGGATACTAAGCCAGAAGTTGCCGCTCAAGTTGTTGCTCTGTTGGAACAGAGCCTTAGCCAAAGAGAAGTTGCTCGTCAATTGAACTTAAGTCAGTCTACTGTCTCAAGGGTCTACAGAAGGTTTCAGGAGACTGGTGCCTTCACTCGGAGACCGAATACCCGCCGCCACCGGTGCACGTCTGAGAGGGATGACCGTTTTATTGTCACGACGTCTCTCCGAAACCGCCACCTCACTGGTGTCGATGTCCAGCAGCAGCTGAGAGAAGTTCGAGGTCTGGCTGTCAGTCGGTGGACAGTCAGAAGACGCTTGAAGGAAGCCAACCTCACTTGCAGAAGACCTGCCTCTGGGCCAAAATTAACCTCACGTCACCGTCAAGCTCGACTTCAATTTGCTCGAGAGCATCTCAATTGGAGTATCGACCAATGGCGGGCTGTCCTTTTCACAGATGAGTGTAGAGTGTGCATTCATGGAAGTGACAGGAGAAGTCGGGTCTACAGGCGTCAGGGAGAGCGATTTTCTCAATGCTGTTTCTCTCAAACAGTGTCACATGGTGGTGGTTCCTGCATGATTTGGGGTGGCATTTCTCTGGAGGGAAAAACAGATATTGTTTTTGTGCCTGGTGGAGGCCGGGGAGGGGGTCTAACAGCTGACCGTTACATTGCTGACATTCTTCTGCATCATGTTGTTCCTTATAAAGGATTTATTGGGGAAAATTTTTTACTGATGCATGATAATGCCCGGTGCCACACTGCGATGGTCACTCGGCAATACATGACCGAAGTCGCTATCCACACCATAGAGTGGCCAGCGCTAAGCCCAGACATGAATCCCATCGAACATATGTGGGACCACCTCAAACAAAGGGTTCGAGCCAGAAATTCGGTACCTTCGACCATTGATGAGCTTAAGACAGCTTTGTTAGATGAATGGGAAGGCATCCCTCAAGATTTTATAAAAAAACTCATCAGGTCGATGCAGGATCGCATGCGGGCTGTTATAAAAGCTAGAGGGGGCAACACAAATTATTAAGAAAATAAATTTTCTTTGTTATGTTTAAAATGTCAATTTTATTTTAATTTTGAACATCCCTACTTTTCCTTTCCTTTACACCCTTTTTTCCTTTCATTGTCATTCAGATCACATAATTTAAAAAGTAATGAGCCGATTTGCTTGAAATTGATATCAATATAAAGCTAAATAAATAAGCTTTAAAGATATATTTATTTTATAAATATCGGCTTGGCCATTTAAAAGAAAAACGACTTTGTATGCGCGCTTAGAGGTTGAGTCGATTTAGCTGCTCCCGAGTGTAGTTTTAAAAAAAGTTTTAATTTTGTAAGATCAAATTCGAACCGGATTATAGTAGGAGAGCTGAATCAGTGGCGAACCCAGAAAATTTTCATTGGGGAGGGGTCAATCCACAAAACAAAATATTTAGTGGGAATTTTTTTTTATTAAAACAAATAGTTCAGTTAAATTGTGTTTTTACCCGGAAAGTTTTGGGCTAGCTGTAATTTCTTCGACCCTTTTATGTTTTTGGGTGTGTTGAATCCGTATCTGAGATTTGCTAACAAAATTTCGTGCAGTAAAATTGTTAAAAATGCCAAAAAAAATGTAAAAAAAAATCTCGTTTTTTTGGCGGTTTTTTGCTTATAATTCGAAAAATCAACTTTTTCTAAATAATCTTCATATTCAAAATAAAAGTTCATAAAATTTCCTAGAAATATCATGATTTAAGTTTTTCTCTCGGATAACCGCCCGGGCTCAAGCGCTTCTTGAAAAAATTTGAGTCTTTTTTTTTTTTTGTTTCCGCAAAATTCCAAAAAACTCGCACTTTTTTCGGGTTTTTCCCAGTCTATACATTTTTAAACTAGATTAAATTTTCTACAATTAAAACAAAGTTTCGTCTTAATTGGATAATAAGTAACCTGCGCCGCAATGAGGATAAAGTTTTGAAAAACGCCAATTTTTTTCAAAAATCGCAGTTTTTCCTTCATAAAATGAAACCACTCATCCTAGCAACTTGATTTCTGGGAGATTTTATTGGACGTTTTCTTGGACCACTTTTGTCAAAAATTCAAAAAAAAAAAGTGAAAAATCATTTTTTAGCGGTTTTTGGCTACAACTCGAAAACTATCAACTTTTCGTAAATAAATAGTTTCTTACATATAATGAAAACCACTAATCCTAGTAACTTGATTCCTATCTGATTTCAGAAAATTTTGTTTATTTGAATAATTGAACCACTTTTTTTTGATAAAACTCTTTTATAGATTAATAGATATCCAACATTTTCCATGACACTCTTGAGGATTCGGATCATGTCCTCTCCGGAAAATGCTGGATATTCTATAAAATCTCATGAAGTTCTATCAAAAAGTGGTCCAAATTAACGTTCAAGTCAACAACAGCTTCCTAGAGAATGAGATAGGAATCAAGTTTCTAGTAGATGAGAGGTTTTCATTTTTGTGCAAGAAAAACTGTGCTATTTACGAAAAAGTTGATAAACCGAATGTTTTCTGCGCATTGGATTCGATCGCGAATCAACTGTAGGGAATTTCTTTGCACAAAATATTGAGTGAAAATAATATTTGAACCTATATATTTCTAACTTGAAGGAATGATCGTTAGAATAAGTTTATATCGATGAGAACTGTTTTGACCGCGCTCATTTGAAAAAGATATTTTATCACGAGACTAGTGATTATGCTATTGAAATCGCGGAGTCTTAGTCAGACCAAGAGAGAAAAAAGATGTGATCCACTTAGCTACAATCCAACGTCATTTTGCATATAGCCCGCTAGACATTCGGACGGATCACCAAGTGAATTTGAAATCTTAGATGTTATATACTCAATATTTGACAAAATTCTCCAACAGTTGATTCGTGATCGAATCAAATGTAGAAAACATTCAGTTAATTTATGGCAAGCATCTAACATACATGCTAATAGACCGAGCGCTCTGCACTGGGAGATTAAATATATAACATCTGAGATCTCAAGTTCACTTGGTGATCCGTCCGAATGTCTAGCGGGCTATAAGCGAAATGACGTTGGATTGTAGCTAAGTGGATCACATCTTTTTCTCTCTTGGTCCAGACTTAAGACTCCGCAGACTTCAATTGCATAATCCGCACTAGTCTCGTGATAAAATATCTTTTTCAAATAAGCGCGGTCAAAACAATTCTCATCGATATAAAAATTTATTTAAGAAAAGTTGATAGTTTTCGAGTTGTAAGTAAAAAAGCGCCAAAAATGAGATTTTTTACTTTTTTTTTGCATTTTTGACAATGTTCCGTTACGATATTTTGCTAGCAAACCTCAGATTCGGATTTAGACCACCAAAAAACATATAGGATCAAGAAAAAAATCTACCCCAAAACTTTCCCGCGAGGGGCCCTTTAGAAAACAGCCCCCAGGATCACTTTTGAATATCCCTAAAACTCGCACTTTTTTTCGATTTTTTCCCATTTTGACCATGAAGGAGCACGTTTTTAACAAAGAAGATTCTACAAATTTTAAAACTAGATTAAATTTTCTACAATTTAAACAAAGTTTCTTATTAATTGAATAATGGTAACCCGCATCGCAATGAGGTTGAAATTTTGAAAAAATCCAATTTTTTGCAAAAATCTCAGTTTTTCCTTCATAAAATAAAAAACCATCATCCTAGAAATTTGATTTCTATCTGATTGCCTAGAAAATTTTGTTCGCTTGAACGTTTACTTTGACTACTTTTTGTTAAAAATCTTTGATTTATAGATATCATGAATTTTCCGGACAGGATATGATCCGAATCTTCATGCGTCATGGAAAATGCTGGATATCTATAAATCTAAGAGATTTATCAAAAAAGTATTCCAAGCAAATGTTCAAGTCAATAAGATTTCCTACAGAATGAGATAGAAATCTAGTTCCTAGGATCACTAATTTTCATTTTATGAAGGAAAAACTGCGATTTTTTACAAAAAATTGCAGTTTTTCAACAAAAATTTGGTTTGGGCGGTCGCCACACCTCGCTCAACCCTGGCGCCGCCACTGCAGCTGCTCCCCCCCCCCACTAGGAAAATTCCTTAACTACGCCAATGATCATATCACTATTTGTCAAAAGACATCTATTTCACTATGCAACGAAACATCCTTAATCGTTTTTTTATTATATCTACAAAACATTCTTTTTCTCAATTACTCAACAATCTTGAACTTTTTTCTCCTTTTAACAATTAAAAAATTAAATAGTCATAAATTATTTTTTTTATAACTTTATAAAATAATAAAAAAAGATTAAGTATGTTTCGTCGCATAGTGAAATTGATGTCTTTTGACAAAGAGTAATAAAATAGGCCACTGAGGAAGTCGAAATAAATCGACGAAACTTCTTGGCCCATTTAATAAAAACTCTGTTTTTTATTTATAGTCAAATTCCCTGCTATTCCTGTTTTAATTAATATTTATTATGGATGCGATTGAGATATAATAATAATAATATTTACGTCAGAATTTAATTCAAAAGATTTGGCCTCGTCTGGCTAGTGCAGGTTATGCATTCAAATAGAACGCCCTGTCCTGAGGGTTGCATTTTCAGGCGCCAAATATTAAAACATTACTTTAAGAGCATAAATTTATAAAAAGTAAATAATAATAGTTTCTTAGTGACATGGGCTATTATAAAAATTCACGACCTCTGGGTTTGGTACTAGTGAACAGTTTTTTCCCTGAAAATCAGACCTTGTGATGAAATTAAGAATTTTGTTTATGAAAAGAATTTAGTTTATAAGGTCTTAATTTCTTTGGTATTAGTTGAAATATTTTTATATTTCATTATCAGAAGGATCGTCCCTTCAGGAGTTGAACCCAGGTACTAACACACTGTCCGGGCATGTTAGTTCGACCCTCAGGACAAAACACCTCTGACATGCAATATATTAAAATATAGCAATTGTTTGTTTGATATTTTTGTAGATTTTATTTGTTTTAAATTGTGAAATGGAGGATAAAGTAAAACTTTTTCAAGACTCGGTATGCTGTTTGCAGTTTCGGGGAATTGATCATTTTGAATGATAAATATTTCAATCTGATATTCATTTCGATTTAATATTTTCTTACCTAAAGCCAAAAGACCGTTCATAAAATAATAGAAATTAAGAAATTAATCTCTACTAGTTTGAAACCGGTCTGGATTTGTATTTGACATCCTTGCAATGCCTTAGCTCTAAAGGAAGAGAGATCTTTCTATCCGCGCCCTTTTTTCTCGATCAGATTCTAATGAAAGAATCGTTCACCCACATGTTTATTAAATAGCAAAAAGTGAAAATTCATTATTATTTTCTTAAAGTGTTTTATAAAGAAAATAAATTATTCTTTTATATTTAATTTTACTTATTTTCTTAGAAAGACGGACTGGTAAGCGAAATAAGTAGGTTATAATGAAAGGCAGTCCATAAATTATTTAAATTTTATTCAATTTCCGACGTTTCGGAGACTTTTTTCTCTCCTTCTTCAGGGTATTGAATAGTTATTGATGGGTGAGTATAGCTCGGCTCCCATTTGTCTCTCCTTTCAGTGATAGCAACAACATTACAATATTTTCCAACATTATACCATAAGTGTACTTGGTTACCTCACATATGGTATAATGTTGGAAAATTTTATAATATTGTTGCTATCACTGAAAGGAGAGACAAATGGGAAACGAGTTATACTCAATCATCAATAACTATTCAATTCCCTGTATTAATTGATATTCTTTGATATATTAATGAGAAAAATTATAAAATTTATTTAGAAATATATAATTTCAAATATTATTTTCACTCAATATTTGACAAAAATTTCCTACATTTGATTCAATCGCGAATCAAATGTAGAAAACATTCGATCAACCTAGTTTTATTCATAATTCTTCTTAAGGTCTTCATTTCGGTAGTTTCCAACATTTGCCTTGTCTTGTTTCAGCTGCATAGGTCAATATTGGGCGTACTACACTTTTATATATGTTGCAGTAAAAACCCGTTTCGCTCTATACCTTTATGGCAACTAGACCTTACTGATGTTGGTTGAGTTTGGTTCAAAGGTCTAGAATCTTCATCTTTGACCTCATTTCGTGTATTTATTTTACAAAATTTTTTAAAGGAAAATGTCAAAAAATTAGAATTAAAGTTGTAGAGGATGTATTTTGGACATTTTCGTTTAAAATTTTTTGAAAATAAACACAGGAAATGAGGTGGAAGGTCAAAATCAAGATTCTAGACCCTTGAACCAAACTCAACTACATCAGTAAACCTAGTTGCTATAGAGTATTCAGCGAAACGAGTTTTTACTGCAACTAATATACGCACCTTGGGTTCTATTCTTAAAAATTTGCTGGACCACACGGTGTCATTAAGACATCCCCATATTCTGGATGCCTTAAGAGCTTGTTGTCCGACTCTTAAAGTGAGATGTTTATCACTTGCTATTTGAATTCCGAGGTTCCAAACACACAAACCCTTCTGACATATAATTAATAATAATCCATTCTATCTCAGATTTAATATGTAGATGACACTTTCTTATGATTTTCTTAGATCATCATTCACGTTTTGTTGGAAATAAAAAAAAATCCCTGCGGCAGGCCGTAGAAAGATGTAGATTTCGAAGGGGTCTACTCCCCTTTAGACTTCTCCTATCAAAAACTTTTCAGTCACAAGTTGTAGAGGTTAATTAGTAGAATATTAGCCATTTGCAACCAAACTGGTATCATTCATATTAACGTTGTTATGATTTTTAAGATTTCAACCCTCCACCATTTCCACCCCCTTGGGGCTGAAGTCACCAAAAACTAATCAGTTCTTGTTTACATCAAGACTAAATTTTGTGCTAAATTTTATTGCAATCGGTTGAACGTTACTGCCTGCAGCGAACCCACAAAATTGCGATGCACCCCCCCCCCCCACACACATCCACACATATATATACACATATATATATATATCGTCGCCTTAGAGAGTAAACCTGCTAACTCACAACAACGAAATTTTACAGGGCAGAGAAAAAACAAACAAAATTTAATATTGTTGTTATGGAAACAAACTACTTTTCACATTTTTTTCTACAACTTACGATCATAGTTTTACTTGGACGATGCTGCAACGCTTTTTCTTTCGAAAGGTATTAATATGTCATATATGATAAAAAGTGGAGTTAGCAGGTTTACACTCTAAGCCGACGATATATATATATATATATATATATATATATATATATATATATAAACTTTTGAATGTAGGGGTGGTTTTGGGGTCTATGGGCCATGATCGGAAAAACTAGAGAAAGATGAAATTTTCCGAAAGTCGCACCATGAGAGTGAGCGCAATAGGTATATTTCTTCGAAATCTACCTAATAATCAATTCCATCTCGGATTTATGGTAATATAATAGATGACACTTTCTTGTGATTTTCTAAGATCATCATTCGTGTTTCATGACAAGAGTGACAGATATGGGAAGCAGTGTTAAAAGATATTTTAGTCGAATTTAGGGAACGCGGTGTTGGTTTATAGTGAAACACTATTAAAATTATATTTTAGTGTTTGTTAACCGACTTCTAAAAAAGGAGGAGGTTCTCAATTCGACTGTGTTTTTTTCTATGTTACCTTATATCTTCGCCATTTGTGAACCGATTTTGATGATTTTTTTGTATTGGGTTCAGTATAGTTTCCAATTGGTCCCGTTTTTTCATTGTTATTGGACCTTTGTTGTTATGTTTGTTCAGGCATAATTTCTTTATTTATGAAGCAATTTTAATGATTCTTTCTGAGTTTGGATCAGTATAACTCCAAGATAGTAAAGATACCTAACTATTTATTTATTCATTTATTTTATGTATGTTCAGCGAGAATTTTTGCCACGTGGACCGATTTCGATGATTCTTGTTTTATTGGAAAGGGGGTACTTTGGTGGTGGTCCCATATTAATTTGGTCAAGTTCTGATGATATGATCAATGACGAAATAACGTAAATCTCTAATTTTATGAGCAAATAATCGAAATTATAATAAATAAAATATTTTATAAAAAATCTTAAAACATTCATTTAAAACCCGCTCTATGATTCCCATAGATTATAATTTCAATTTTTCTTAATTTTCGAATCTATTCTTTCCAATTAGCTAAGCACTAATGAGGAATACACAGAGAACAAAAACCATTCAAGTCTAATACAACGACCAATTAAAAATTTGAAACCAAAGTGATGAACCCTCAATCATATTTCGATAAAATCTACCAATTAAAAATTTGAAAACAAAGTGATCAACCCTCATTCATATTTCTATAAAACCTACCAAATATCTTATTTTTATTTCGCGAGTGTAAGTACAATGTTGCCGCGTGTGGGTGTGTATGTGGATGTGTAGGGGGTGTTTTCTCGCGTCGTCAACCGTTGTTGTTGGATTGGCGGGCAGGGAGGGTGTTTTTTAGAAACGAGTGAACCAACCAGCAACCACCCACCCGCAATCCCGCCATGCAGGTATCGACGTCAGCGTTGCCCTCGGCGGCGGCGTCGGCGTCAGCGTCGGGTGTGGGCGATGGTCACTAGGTGTCTCTTCGACGTCGACGGGGTAATGTGCAGAGAAAAATCAATTGGCAAGCCTGAGCGTTTAGCGAGCGCTGGTGATCGGGACCCGGGCTTGGGTTGGTGGTCGGCCTTAGCAGTTGTGAGCAAGATGGCCGCGTTGAAGCAGCGGTGGCGGCCGCGTTAGTGCCGTTTTGGGATCATTCCCCCACACAGCATGGCCTCGGTCGCCGCTTGGCTGCCGTTCGCTCGGGCGGCGGCCATCGGCTGGGTGCCGATCGCCACACACCCTCTACCGCCGCCGCCGATCCCGAAAGACCGCCGTAAGGCAGATGACGAGAAATTGCTCATCAACGTTTCTGGGCGCAGGTTCGAGACCTGGAGGAACACACTCGAGAAGTACCCTGACACCTTACTCGGCTCCAACGAGCGCGAGTTCTTTTACGACGAGGAGTGCAAGGAGTATTTTTTTGATCGCGACCCTGACATCTTCAGACATATTCTAAATTATTATCGCACAGGAAAATTACATTATCCCAAACACGAGTGTTTAACAAGTTACGATGAAGAACTGGCATTTTTTGGCATTTTACCAGATGTCATTGGCGATTGTTGTTATGAAGATTATCGAGATAGAAAACGTGAGAATGCTGAACGACTTATGGATGATAAACTCTCTGAAAACGGTGATCAAAATCTACAACAGTTGACCAATATTCGGCAAAAAATGTGGCGAGCCTTTGAAAACCCTCATACGTCCACGGCCGCGCTAGTATTTTATTATGTTACTGGCTTCTTCATCGCAGTGTCTGTGATGGCCAATGTGGTGGAAACTGTCCCTTGTGGAATTCGGCCAGGCAAAGCCGGTACCCTTCCGTGTGGAGAACGCTATAAGATTGTTTTCTTCTGTTTAGATACAGCCTGTGTCATGATTTTTACTGCGGAATACTTATTAAGGCTGTTTGCCGCTCCGGACAGATGTAAATTTGTGCGCAGTGTCATGAGTATCATTGATGTAGTGGCCATCCTCCCTTACTATATCGGCCTAGGCATTACTGACAACGATGATGTGTCTGGGGCATTTGTCACCCTCCGGGTTTTCAGAGTATTCCGTATCTTCAAGTTCTCCAGACATTCGCAAGGCTTGCGTATCCTTGGTTACACACTCAAGTCTTGCGCCTCGGAACTTGGCTTCCTCGTTTTTTCTCTCGCCATGGCTATCATAATCTTCGCTACCGTTATGTTTTATGCAGAAAAAAATGTCAATAGCACCAACTTTACTTCCATTCCTGCCGCTTTTTGGTATACGATTGTAACAATGACTACATTAGGGTAAGTAGATATATTTTAAACAAATCTTGATACTATTCCAAATCAAAATAATAATTCATTTTAGATATAAACATGTTCATATTTTCCTTATTGTAAGTTGTATTTATTAAGAAATGCACTCGAGAAATAAATATTGATAAATACTTTAGTCATTAACTTTACTACTATATACATTTTGAACATTCATATTTTAATCAAAATCTCTACTTCACTGTTTATAACTGATTCTTTAATACATACATTATTATAAGCGTTTGAGAACTTTCAACAATGAAGTTTATTTTTCTTAAGTTTAATGTTAACAAAATAATAATAATACACTGTGGCAATATTCCTCTATTATTTTGATTGAAATTTCATTACTTGTTCCATAGTATATCGTTGTTTTAAACTATCAAAATAATCTAGTTATACCAAAAATAGAGTTCAATTTCATACAAAAACAAAGATATTTCGAATTCTATTCATTTGTTTAAAAATATAAAAATCTATTCTTTTTCTTATCATATGCTGCAAGAACAATCTTGGAACAAAACACAATTGATCTGACTTTGTTCTACTTGATATGAAATGATACATGACATAAAAACTGACAAAAATCGGAAGAAAAACATATTCTTTCTAAATAAATAACTATATATATATGTATAATGGATTTTGTGCCTTTTTATATTGTAGCATACAATTTATTCATAGATTGAAAACAGAGGAATTTTTGATAGGGACCTCTGAATATTTCTTTGAATCCAAAGAGATTCTTATTAACTGATTATAGTAAGATTTTTATAAACTAAAATTAGAAATATAGTCGAGTTGATTTTATAAAATATAATCAAAGAGAGTGGTTCTCTGCTTGGTCTAAGATGTCAAAGATTATTTTTCTTGCATGCCAGAAGGGCTGTCGTCCCCTCGGGAATAGAAACTTAATGTCAAAAAGCTCTCTGGGCCATTTGTGCTTTTACATGTCTACCAAACAACTCAGATCAAGCAGAGGACAGTCCCGTTGATTTTCTTTTATAAACTAAAACTAATTCGCGAATTTGAATTAGATATGTATACAAATATTATCAATGACTTGGTTGTTAAATGACTCAATAGTCACCCTAAAAAATAAATAAACTTTTAGACTATGTAAAACTTTAGTACCTCCTTGTAATACTTTTTCATTTTTTTTTTTTTCAAATTTATATTGGCCAGCATCTGTCTTTACTGACAATATTCCTTTGAAGATATAGCTGTTGCGTTTTCAGTTGAGATAAAGGGTAACAACTCCCGTATTTGCCGCTTTAAACGTTCCATTGCAGAAGGATGTACGCAACACTACTGACATTAGAGACCGTTAATATTCCAACAATAATACACAGTACTTGCTTAACTTGCACTGTATGTGGACCAAACCATTAGTTTATATCAAATTCTCGGTATAAACGATGCATTCGAAAAAGGCGTACGTAAATAGTATGGTGTGCAGGTAGGTGCAGCAAACACTCAAACATGATGTAAACACAGGTGGATTTGATTTAAACAACCTAACATTTTTGAAATCATGTTTTAAATTCGAAGTCGGCGTTTAAATAAAGTCTGCGTTACCTTTACGAGCACATTGACTTGCAATTCATTATACACCTATCCTTGATTTTTCCGGTAGATTCGTTTAACAAAAAATAATCGAAATCTCGTAAAACGAACCAGCATTCAATATTATACTATAATAATATAAAATTATTCAAAAAGGTATAATAGCGTTTGTAAAACCTAAAACAATGAAAATAAAACATAATTTTTTTAATATAAAAAATGTAGATGCGAAAACGTGTAAATCGAAACGCTAGTTTGACTGGGTTAACTACTGTATACATTGTCCATAATATCGTTTAAAATTGACACTTCAACTGTTAGCCTGTATTAAATCTGAATTTTAATCTTATTTAAAATTTCGAAATGAACTGGGTGTAAACAAACACCAGCGCAACAGGGATAAAACTAGAGTTGCCAGCCGTGACGCAAGAGCCGCGACGTCCTGTTTCTAGAGTCCTGAAAGAGGTGCCCCGTAATATGTGTGTGCGGGACGCTAATTGTCCCGTTATACCCGTATGAGATGGCGATACTTGCAATTTGATGATTAAATAAAGATTTACGAATCTTTACCAAAACAAATGTGCTTTATTTTACTAACTCTACTAATAAACCTTCCACTTTTTCACTGTTCCTGCGAATTTCATCTTCCTGTAGGTACTTAAGGGAAACTTTTGATGGGTCCCGTTTTTTTCAGTCGCTTCCTGGATTTGAATTGTCATTTTCCTACAAACCTGTGATCCAAAGGTGGCGGCAACTCTAGATAAAACGCTGCTGTATTAAATTTGCTGTCCATTATTTTAATATGCGTATTCTCGGAGTTAACAAAGGCAGTGGCTGTAGAATGTATAGACGTTCTCTCATTTAAGATTACAAGTTGCTTAACCTTGGTGATAGTTCCGAAATCGGTGCTTTCAACGTCACCAAAACAAATGTGCTTTATTTTACTAAGTCTACTAATAAACCTTCCACTGTTTCATTGTTTCTGCAAATTTCATCTTCCCTTAAGGCAAACTTTTGCTGGGTCCCGTTTTTTTCAGCCCCTTCCCACATTTGAATTGTCATTTTCCTACAAACCTGTAATCCAAAGGGTGGAACTCCAGATAAAACCATGCTGTATTAAATTTGGTGTCAATTATTTTAATATGCGTATTCTCGGAGTTAACAAAGCCAATGGCTGTAGAATGTGTAGACTTTCTCTCATTTAATATTACAAGTTTCTTAACCTTGGTGATCGTCCCGAAATCGGTGGTTTCAACGTCAACTTTGGTTATCAAATAAATTATAAAGGGTGTCTTGTAAATGTTGCGACAGACTTCTGGAGGAGGTAGAGGACATCATAAGGATTAAGAATTCCATAGGAACCCATGCCCGGAAACGTCATTGTACGCCGCCAGGTGGTGCTGCATAGTGCTTGTGGAAAGTGAGGAATGCCTGTCGTTGTTCCCGGCTTCCTTGACGATGTTCCACCAAATGTGAGGCCCATATGGTTCCTTTCCCATCTTCTACTTCTGCTAACACTTACCCCTGACTTTTACGACCATTAGTCCAGTCAAGGAATGGTTTGTAGAGTGCGTGAGCAGGTAACTAAGCGATTCCTTCAGAAACTTCTCCTTCAGCATCTTCCTCCTCAGTAGTGGGTGGCTCTTGCTGAATGGGCTCTAAGTCGTCTTCATCGTCCTCATCGGCAACAGGCACGCTGTTCAGGCACTTCCCTTTGCAGTGGAGGCACGCTGAAGAACAGGTCAGCAATGCTTTTCGGCAGCCACATTTGCCAGTTACACAATCCTTGGTGCAGAGGCAAAATATAGTTTTCAGAAGGACCTCAGGTGCTGGTAGACCTTCCGTTGTAATTGGCACCAGGGTGTCTCCTACACGTTTCCATCCTGATTCTTGGGGGGTAGCTCATTCCCGAGCCACTGCTGCACTTGGGGATAGGTGCGCCGGGAATGCTGTTTAGCTGCATTCTCTGTTGGAGGTATGAAGCTGATATCAGGCTTCATATTTTCCACTGACCTCGTAAACGACTGGAAGCGGTAGTGGTTAAGGGAGGTTTGTCTTTTTGGTGCCTTATACCATTTCAGGAAGCACATCTTCCCAGCCTTTTCAACCTGGGCGTAAGTAGAAGAGGGGTTATAAAAGGTCATTGCTGCTTGCTTGATGATTTCTGACTCCAAGTACAATTTTAAGAAGCCCACTTTGCTTCTCCTGAAAGTAGCAGAAGTTGTGTCGCAACCGGTAAATGAATGTAAGAACAGGATGTGTTCAAATCCATGGCGCTGCATCTCTTGTGTGGACAGTATCATTGTTTTGGTTTTCCCTCGTCCGCGTTTCAGTATCAAGATATCTCCAGTTGGAGGAGTGGAAGCAATCAACAGTACAGCAAGGTCTACATCCTCTCCAACGACAGCCACAGAATTGTGAGTGGATTGTTCAACAGCAGTCTTCACGATTAGGACGTCAGCATCATCGGTAGGTAGCCTGAAGAGTATGTATCCCTTTCTCCTGCAGCTTTGTCTCTAGTAATGAGATGAAGTTAGTTTTGTTGGTGGGATTGGATAAAAAGTCTTCCTGTTTAACAGCTATTGGTGTGTTCCATGTCAAATTGATGTCGGCTGACCTTCTCAGTCTGTAACGTCGCGTTTGTTCTTGTGATTTAGTGCTATTGGCTGTGTTTACGTACCCATCAAACACCACCGTGCGAGTAGTTCCAGGATAATGGTGGTTGACATAGGTGATATAACTATTACAAATAGTCGCAACAGATGCATCTTTTTGCCAAATAACTCTGTGTAGTAGAAATCCTTTTTCAGGTTAAACGCACGTGGCGGTTTGTAGAATCCCATGCTATTATTCACCACGAACAATAACAACAACAGACTAACATAACCTCAACTCGTATGCCACCGCAATTAGCGACGTCTGCTACTTGATAATGGACCTTTTTTGGTTGTTTGGCGAGCAGCGGTACAGGCCAGGTGATTGGTGTTTCGTTTCAAACTCCGCTAGAAGCGCCCCATCTTCTGAGCTAGAACGGCTTGTCAAACTCACATTCGCTCTCTGGACACTCCATATATAATAAATTCTAAAAGGGAATTTAAATCTCTACAACTTCTTTGCTATGCATATTTTTTATGCATAGATTTAGACAATATGATGCAATTTTTATGAATATTTTGAGGTAAAATAATTTTTTTTCGTAAATTTCAACTTGTTTCGAGGGTATAGCTCAAAAACAGTTGGGAATTTGAAAAAACATATAATATAAAAGTTTTAGATAATTTTATGAACTTTATTTTATTATTAAAAAAAAATTCCCTCCGATGCACCGTTTTTGATATATAAGCGAAAAACCAAAAATCCGCACCTTTCCCCCCACCCCCCACCATGGCTCACCACCTAGGTGTCAGGACTTTTGGTATGTTAACACCCTAAGCCCCCTGAACAAGTTTCTGAAGGAATCGCTTAGTTACCTGTTCACGCACTCTACACCCCCTTTTGGGTCATTCATTGACTGGACTACATAGGTTCTTATGCAATTCTTAACCATTATGATGTGTCCTACCTCCCCCAGAAGTTTGTCGCAACATTTACGGGACACCCTGTATATAAATATATAAATGACAAAGACAAAATGCTTGGAAAATGCTCTTATCATACACAATACGAGTACAATTCTCATTCACTCCACTAGACGAGGCCAAAATGAATTCATATTCCTTTTTCGCCAAAGGATTTCAACCGTTTATACCTACCCTTCTTTTGTCTGTAACCATCATTTCTCTTCCAAAGTATATTTCTTTTATTTCAGGATGTTTCTGGGACTTATATTAAAAATAATATTTGTTTGAGTGAAACAATTTTTTTTTCATCCTTGAGTGAACAAAATGTCAAATCCACTTGCTGATGAATAAAGAGAACTTTGCCAAATTCGTAAGAAAAAACACAAACATTTAGATTTTAGATGATATACATATATATCGATGAATTAATGAAAATTATTTTCGCTTGAAAAATTTATTATTTTGTTTAGATAATAATGCCATTTTTAAAAAAGTAAATATGACTTTTTAAATCCTAAACAGCAGCTGAACTTAGAATTTTCCCAAAGAGAAATCAATGAGGTTGTTCTCTGCTTGATTCAAATAAACATATACATCTATACAAAGAATATGAATATATATAATTTATTTGTTAGAGAAAATAGTTTCGAAGGCTTGGCCTTCATCATTAGTTTGTTATATGTGACCAGCCCACTATTACTACAAAACGAAAACATCCAATCGGGTAATGGAACCCAAGAAAAAATACAGAAAAAATAATTTAATATTAAAAAGACTGATGATGAAGGTGAAAACTTCGAAAATATGATCTCTAAAAAATAAATTATATATAGGTACATATTTTTATTCGTTATATATAGGTATAGCTAAGTGGATTACATCTTTTTCTCTCTTGGTCCAGACTTAATACTCCGCAGACTCCAATAGCGTAATCCGCAGTAGTCTCGCGAGATAAAAATATCTTTTTTCAAATCAGCGCGGTCAAAATAATTCTTGTTGACGTATCAATTATTCTTTGATATATTAATGAGAAAATTAAAATTTATATAGGTATATGTTTATTTGCATCAAGCAGAGAACAAACTCATTGATTTCTCTTTTTGCATCAACAACTTTGCTACTCTCGGAAAAACAAAATCTTTTCAATTAGTTTATTGGGTTCCTATTACAAAAAACGTGCATTTTTATCTACGTAGGTAGATCCTTTTATTAGAAAATAACAAAAATGAACTTTACACCATTTAAAACACAAGTAAAAATTAACAAAAGAAAATATATTTAAAATTCCCCTCCTAGATTTTAAATTTACAAAATCTCTGATATAAAAAAAAAAATGGTATAGAAATACAGACAAAGAGTATTTAGTCCTTATAATAATAAAACTTGAGCAAGATGCGAGGTAGGTTTCACAAAAAAGAATCCATTGTATAATCAGTTTACTTTGACTCCTGATGATGGGCTCACCCCGAAATATATCGAATTCAAAACTCAATTTTGTTTTATTTCTTTTTTGTGAAACCTGCCTCGCATCTTGCTCAAGTTTTATTATTATATTAAAATGTTTCACCAAGAACCAACATCTAACTCCTTAAAAGTTAGTATTTGGTCCCCCTATAATTCTGGGGTCCCCGCGGTGCAAGGTACGAGGCACTGTAGTTCCGCCACTGATCCTAAGCTAATTAATTCAATGTTTCAATAAAAAATTGGCTCTAGGGTCAGAAAAATATACAAATCTTACAAAACCTCGTAAGTCCTAAATTCCAAAGTTTACCAGAAAACAAGAAAAACCATTCTAAACAATTAAGAATTGGTTTAAAATAAGATTAAGAATATGTTCGTAGCGTGAAAATTAAATTGGAATAGACTAATAAGGTTTCAATATGGTAGACAGACGCGCCATGAAAAATTGGTCGGTATAAACTATACGTTTATCATATTTATTATACATACGTATTAGTTGAATAAAAGATTTCACTGTCGATGGTAACAGAATTGTTTTTATTTTAGGTTAAAAATAAAATAAAATGAGAGAGTCTTCTGTTTTTTAAATAAAATAATTTTTAATTATTATATTCTAATGTCCCAAGAGCAAACATGAAGAAAAAGACATTATATATTTTTCAAAATTTTCAATGTATAAATCTTAATTTGTAACTAATCTGAAATATTTGTGATAGACTGATGATGAAGGCAATGCACCTCTCGAAACTATAGTCTCTAGAAATAATTAAAAATTATTTTATTTAAAAACAGAAGACTCTCTCATTTTATTTTATTTTTAACCTAAAAAAAAAAAAAAAAAAAAGTATAATACGTAAATCATAAGTTTCCTAAATTTGGTTCATTCGGGCGAATCAGATGCAGGTGGTGGATTTTTGTCAGATATTAGTAGTAATAATATCTGAATTTATATATTTCTGTGTAAGAAATAATGAATTTTCAAATACTTTTCTTAATTAATATATCAAATAATAATTAATACATCAACGCATAATTGTTTTGACCGCGTTTTTAAACAAGATATACATATCGCTAGATTACTGCTGAAAGTTGAGGCTATTGGAGTCAAGCTAACTCTTGGGTCTGGGACCAAGAGAAATGATTACAGATTACAAATTCACTAGATGATCTATATCAGTATTTGGTAAAAAGCGCCATGCGGGCTAATCGCGAAATGATGCTGGATCATATAGCTAGATGAATCATATCTTTTTCATTTCTCTTGGTCTAGATTTGAGATTTGGCTGACTCCAATAGCCTCAACCAGCAGTGGTCTGGCGATATGTATATCTTGTTTAAAAACGCGGTCATCAAATATACTCTCTTTGATATATTAATTATTATTTAATATTGAAGGAGACAATGAATTAATTCCTGTGAATGCATTGTAATACACTGATGAAGAGTGCAAAGCCCTCTGAAACTATAGTCTCGTTATAAATAGCAGAATTTATATCTTCCAGCGAAGACACACTATTTTTATTGTCTCCTTCAATATATAAAAATTCTGCTACTCTCGGCACAAAAGCATTCAATTTGATATTATTTAATATATTAATTAGAAAAATATGTATAATACGTATTTGACCAAAAATCGGACTTAGGAGGCTTTGTAAGATCAGCGACGATATAGTATATATTCAATCAAAGAGTGTTTATTAAGTAAAAAATGCACGAAGAAAATTGTATTGTCTAGGGTAACAAATTTGATTTTATAAAAGAAAATCAAAGAGAATGTCATCAGCTTGATGATCTAAGATGTTATAGATAATTATGATAAATTGAAAGTTTTTTTGCCGAGAGTAGCAGAATTTTTATATATTGAAGGAGACAATAGAAGAGTGTGTCTTCTGCTGAGATTTCATAAATTAATTCCTGTGAATCCATTGTAATAGACTGATGAAGAGAGCAAAGCCCTCGAAACTATAGTCTCGTTATAAATAAATAAAATTTATAATTCCAGCAGAAGACACACTCTTTTATTGTCTCCTACGATTATATTTCCAAGGGCTGTCATTCCCTCGGGAATCGAAACTTAATGCCATAATGCCAAAAACTTCAATTCAAAAACAGATCATTAACACTTGAGTTCGATTAGAGAAATCATGAGAGTCCTTCTGATATATAAGCAAAATTATTTATACATATCTCACATCAAACCCAGGACACTCATCACTCACTTTGATTTTCTTTCAGAAAGAACTCACTTGGATTTATTCTGTATAAATTAAAGAAACCTGGTACTTTTAGAAAAAAAAAAAACTTTTTAATTTAAATTTATTCATGAAATAGAGTATATTAAGTTAGATCTAATAATCGTTGTGACCTGTACATTTAGTTCAGGCAAATTACGATTTTAACAGGAAATAATTCCCGGTAAAGATTTTATTGCTGGAAAACCTTTATTGGTACTCCAAGATTACTACCCTAAGTTTTCCCTCAAATGTGTGTTGTGAAAATTTTTCTACGCTCCTCAAAATGAGAAAATTTCGGAGTTTTTTCAGCTTTTCTTGAATAAATCTAAAACGGCTTATCAAATCAAAAAGATATCTATTAGATAAATTAAAACTCTTTGAATTACGCGTAAAATGATACAAATTTTATTTATTTAAGTTTAGTAGAACCGGTACAAGCGCCTGTCAAAAAACAGCCCCCAAGATCACTTTTGAATATCCCTAAAACTCGTACTTTTTTCAATTTTTCCCCATTTTGACCATGAAGAAGCACGTTTTCGACAAAGACAACTCTATACATTTTTAAACTAAATTAAATTTGCTACAAATTAAATAAAGTTTCATTCTAATTGGATAGTGGTAACATGAGGTTGAAGTTAAAAAATTGTTTTCCAGAGTTGTTAATTTATTTCTTACATACGAATGCATAATTATCTGTATAATATAAATATTTTTACACTTTAAAAAAATATACTCTAACAAGAAGTACCTAATTATTATTAAGCTTTCTAATAAGCAATATTAACTCTCCTATTCTAATGCTAGATTGACTAAATTATTCGAGTTATTAACTATTGAAAACGATTCGTATAATTGACAATGGAAGAACGAACTTCACTTCAATCAATGCTTATGGAAAAGATTTTGTTTTCCCGAGAGAGAGAGAGAGAGTTTTATGGCGATTTATAATATATAGCCATAAATGAATAATTTACATTTGAGGCGTTTAGAACCAGAGTGACCTAACCACAAATAGAAAAACCAAGAAAACTCGGAATAAATATTTGCATATAAATATAATGCAATATATGATGCTAGAATAACATTTGGCCTCCAACTATAAAACCAATATGTAATTGGGCTTTTGTAACTTAAGACGTCAAATACCTATTAATCTGATCAACAAAAATTTTCCCCCGTAAACCTAACAATGGATTCCAGTAGAGTTTTTTATACGGTGATTATTATGTAATTTCCCGATCTTTTACAACAGGTCAGAGTTTTGGGATATTATCGTTCCAAACGACGAAAAATGCAATTTTGACCTATTTTTGAGTCACATTAGATATTAAACAGCGATATTTGAAATCCAAATATTTTGTTGACGTAATAGAAAACAGTTTCCTCTTCGGTTTTCAAATTACCACTTGTTTGTAGCTCAATTAGAACTCAAGTTATAATTAAATAAACTGCAACGGATTGTTGCTAAACTTTATCCAAATTCATTTGAAATATTAATATGTTTTGCTGGCTTGATGTGTACTGGATATATTAATTATTTATCCTTTAACAATAAAAAAAAATAATATATTTATTCCTTTATTATTAATCAGATATCACTTGCAATTTTTAGTTCATGTTGACTTTAATTCAAAAATAATGATCGATTCTCATTTAATAGTCGAGGAATAACCATTCTACATTGGATTTTTGACATTTCGGTTATTATTAGTAACCATTGCTGTAGACATGGAGGAATCGACTTAAAATCAAAATAGCCATCGATTCTCATATAATACTCGAGGAATAACAATTTTTCATTAGTTTTGAAGGAATTTGGTGTTGGTACTTGGTGAAACATTTTTTAAAAATTATTGGATAAAAATACTTGTTACTTTCTGTTCGCTTTCGAAGATGGTGGTCACACTGAAATATATCGAGATTAAAGATTCTCCAAAAATAAATTCGTTTTATTTTTTTATATCTTAATGTGAAACCTACCAAGTATTTTTATCCAATAATTTTACATTAGATTTTTGACGCTTCGATTATTATTAGTAACCATTGCTGAAGACATGGAGGAATCGGCTTAAAATCAAAAATAACGATCAATTCTTATCTAATACTAGAGGAATAACCTTATTTCATTCCATTTTTGATGTTTTGACTATTAATGGCAACCTCTACTGAAAACGTGGAAGAATCGACTTAAAATCAAAAAGACTAAATTCTTTTATGGCAAACAACTCAAACTTGAAATAATTATTCACAGACGGTTGTGTCAATAAAAATTTATAATTATGTAGATATAATACATAGTTTTCAATTCGTTTTTTTTTTAATTTTAAAACTCACTTATAGCTCACTACAAATATTAACATATATATAAATATATAGAAAGGAAAATTAAATATTGATTCTTTAATTAATTAATTGTTGGACATAAAAAACGGACTTCATAAAAAATAAATGCAACAAATAAAATAATAAGAAATCAAAAATCAAATAAAACGCACTAATTTGTATAAAATAATTATCTAATTAAGTTACAACTAAACCACGAAATTTTACATGAAATCACTTTTTGAAGTCGGTGCCAAACATACATTTTATGAATCGCACTCGACGGATCTTACTTGCTTAGTACGTTTGGCGAGTAATAAAGACAACTTCGCGTAAGCTCGCTTATATAGTTTGTTTGGCACCGACTTCAAAAAGTGATTTCATGGAAAAATTTCGTCGTTTAGTCGTAACTAAATTAGATAATTATTTTATACCTTTTAGTGCATTTTATTTGATTTTTGAGTTCATTTTATTTTATTTGTTGCATTTATTTTTTAAGTCGGTTTTTTTCTAAAAATTATTTTTATTTTTCTCTTTTTAGTGATGTTAATAATGGTGTCTTAAGATAATATTTTGCATGCATCTCGTAAGAGAAAGCGTCGGGAGAATGAATCAGAAAATGATAATAAAATTCAATTCATAAATTGAGAAATTCTCCCGAAACGTTATCGGGTTTTAAATGAACGTTTTAGGATTGTTTTTTTTATATAGAAAAGATTTTATTTATTATAATTTTTATTATTTTCTCATAAGAATTGGATATTTCCGTTATTTTGTCATTGATCATATCATCAGAACTTGGCCAAATTAATATGGGACCACCCCTAAGGTAGCCCCTTTCCAATAAAAAAGAATCATCGAAATCGGTCCACATGGCAAAAAGTTCTTTCTAAACATACATAAAAATAAATAAATAGTTAGGTATCTTAACTACCTTGGAGCTATGCTGATGCAAATAGATAGAATCATTAAAATCGATTTATAAACAATGAAGTTATGCGTGAACACTGAACATACATAACAAAAAAGGTCCAATACCAATGAAATTTATATTTGTACCAATCGGAAACTATACTGAACCCAGTGCAAGAAAATCATCAAAATCGGTTCACAATTGGCGAAGAGATCGAGTAACATGGACACACAAAAAATTAGTCGAATTGATAACCTCCTCCTTGTTTGAAGTCGGTTAAAAATGCAAACCTTTATAAAACAATTAGGGATTAGTATGCATTGATAAACATTGTATTAATCTTATTATATTAAACGAGCAATTCTTGTATATATATATATATATATATATAAATGCAAACAGCATAACGAGTCTTAAAAACGTTTCACTTTTTTCTCCAATTAAATTTCAAAATATAAAGAATTTGCTTTTTCCTCTATTATAATTCTAGTACCTGGAGCCACCGAGCGATGCACGGTAACTTTTTGTTTCAGCTAAACCCCCGAACCCCCCCACCCCCCAACCACCACTGCGCCCCACCTCCTGCACCCCCACTACCATCCCGCCCCACCCCGACCCTCACCACTGCACCCCACCTCCTTCACCTCCCACATCCATTCCCGCCCCGCACCCAGTTTTTGCATTTCTAGCCTTCTAGTGGCCCAGAGATTATATAAATATACGTATATAAATAAATTCCGTATAATTTTTTTTTTTTTTTTTTTAATTAAATAACAATTTATCGAATTTTTTTAATCAATTAAATTGGCAGATTCTAATAAAAAATTATATTTGTTATTAACTTTTTGTGTGATTTAAAATTCGATTTATAATCAATTAAATTTTCTAATTTTAATTTATAATAATATTTGTTATATTGTATTATGTTTTAAAATTAAAAAAACAATTAATTAATAAAAGAAAATTGAAAAAAATGTAAAAAAGTTTTTTGTTGACATTTTCATCTTTAAATAATTACTATAATTAAGAAAAAGTCAATTAAGATGAATTTTGATGAGATCAAACCAGATCGCTTTCTCATTCACAAAACTTGTTAATAGAGTTGGTTTCATCAAAATCGGTAGAGCTGTTTTCAAATTAGAAAACAATACAAACAAATATATATATATATATACAGTTTTTGCTCGTTTAATAAGAGTAGATTCAATGGCTGATTAGAAGTTTGTCATGATTTTATTAATTACGACCCCTTCAATAGCTGGTTGCGTTATTCGTTATAAAATTGTATTCCTGTCCGAGTTCAAACACCCATTCGCGGAATTCAACCCACGACAGACACTGCTAAGCTGCGTTCTGCAAATGCATCTCCCGATCCAGGGCTCTCGATCGAGCTCGGGGGCCTCAAGGGTGCGCCTACCCTTTAATATGCCACTACTTTTGCGCTCTTTTATTTGGATAAAAATTAGTTCTAAACTTCGCTGGGAAATATAAAATGTTGTTTTTAACCGACTTCAAAAAAGGAGGAGGTTCTCAATTCGACAGATTTTTTTTTGTGTCCATATTACCTGATATCTTCGCCAATTGTGAACCGATTTTGATGATTTTTTTTGCATTGGGTTCAGTCTAGTTTCCGATTGGTCCCGTTTTTTTTATTGGTATTGGACCTTTTTTGCTATGTTTGTTTAGGCATAACTTCTTTGTTTATGAACCGATTTCGATGATTCTTTTTATATTGGAAAGAGGGTACCTTAGGGGTGGTCCCATATTAATTTGGTCAAGTTCTGATGATATGATCAATGACGAATTAATGTAAATATCCAATTCTTATGAGCAAATAATCGAAATTATAATAAATAAAATCTTTTATAAAAAATCAATCTTAAAACGTTCATTTAAAACCCGCAAACGTTTCTAGAGAATTTCTATATTTATGAATTAAATTTTATTATCATTTTCTGATTCATTCGCCCGACCCTTTCTTTTACGAGATGCATGCAAGGTATTATATTAAGTCACTATTAATAACATCACTAAAAAGAGAAAAATAAAAATAATTTTTATAAAAAAAAATAAAACCGACTTCAAAAAAATTAAATGCAACAAATAAAATAATAAAACTCAAAAATAAAATAAAATGCACTAAAAGGTATAAAATAATAATCTAATTTAGTTACAACTAAACGACGAAATATTAACATGAAATCACTTTTTGAAGTCGGTGCTAAACAAACTATATAAGCGAGCGTACCCTCCAATCGTACTAAGTAAAATCCATCGAGTTTGATTCATAAAATGTATATGTTTGGCACCGACTTCAAAAAGTGATTTCAGGTAAAAATTTCGTCGTTTAGTTGGAACTAAATTAGATAATTATTTTATACCTTTTAGTGCATTTTATTTTATTTTTGAGTTTTATTATATTATTTGTTGAATTTAATTTTTTTGAACTCGGTTTTATTTTTACTTTATCCAATGCGAAGCATGGGTAAATTATTGTAATCGGTCTCGCGACAACCGGGACTTCAAAGGGTCCTCAGGTAAAGACTACGGAACCCATGGACTCAATTAAGGTCACAAATTGTAGTATTCAATTAGGTTGAATTTTAGCACGTGTTGATTTTGCCAAAAATTACCAGGGATCTCGTCGAGAGGCCAAAAAGTGCCATTTTTTGGAAGTGCGTGGGGGATGTATGTATGTATGTATGTATGTATGTATGTATGTATGTATGTTATCGTTTTTTTCGTCCACGATTTTTTCCACACCTTTGCACCGATTGAAATGAAATTGAAAACCTACCGTTAGTTTAACAAAATGAAGCGCTGATTAGTTTTTGGTACAAATCGGCCCACAAAGATTAGTACTTTATTTCTGTACTTTTTTAGTTTTTTCTAAATATCTTGAAAATGATTTAACCAATTTTGATGAAATTTAATATCCTTATTAAGTACCTTGGGGACAACAAAAAAGGTTAAATAAAGTTTTTAGTAAAAGTATATTTTAAAGTACTTTACTCTAGGGTAAGATTGTACTTTTTTTAAATTCCTTATTTTACCAAAATTTAAAAAAAAAACTTTAAAATTTATTCATTTGATCGGTAATATAGCTCATTTAAACATGTTTAAGTAAGAATGGCTAGGCTTCTCGCTGTGAAATGATAAAAATTTGGGAGGAAATTTTATAAGTAACCATAGCAACTGCGTTGTTTTTTTATCCGTTACCTTTGCTGAAGACATGGAGGTATCGAGTTAAAATCAAAAATAGTGATTGATTCTGATCTAATACTTGAGGAATAACCATTCTATATTGGATTTTTGACGTTTCGGTTATTATTGGTAACCATTGCTGAAGACATGGAGGAATCGAGTTAAAATCAAAAATAGTGATTGATTCTGATCTAATACTTGAGGAATAACCATTCTATATTGGATTTTATAACAACTCAAGCTTGAGTTGTTTGCCATAAATGAATTTAGTCTTTTTGATTTTAAGTCGATTCTTCCACGTTATCAGTAGAGGTTGCCATTAATAGTCAAAACATCAAAAATGGAATGCAATAAGGTTATTCCGCTAGTATTAGATAAGAATCGATCGTTATTTTTGATTTTAAGCCGTTTCCTCCATGTCTTCAGCAATGGTTACCAATAATAATCGAAGCGTCAAAAACCTAATGTAGAATTGTTATTCCTCAAGTGTTGGATGAGAGTCGATCACTATTTTTGATTTTAACTCGATTCCTCCATGTCTTCAGCAATGGTTACCAATAATAACCGAAACGTCAAAATTCAATGTAGAATGGTTATTCCTCGACTATTAAATGAGAATCGATCATTATTTTTTACTTAAAGTCAACATGAACTGCAAATGGCAAGTGATATCTGATTAATAATAAAGGAATAAATATATTAATATTTCAAATGAATTTGGATAAAGTTTAGCAACTATCCGTTGCAGTTTATTTATTATAAAAATTATTTTTCGAATTCAACTTATTTTTTGAGAAAAGCTCAAAAATATTGTTTCCGGCTAAATCGATGTAGCGAAACAACTTGCCTCGCCAAATATTTATATGTTCTTAAAGAGAAATAAATTGGGTTGTTCTCTGCTTGATGTAAAGTGGATCAAGCCCAAAATTGTAAAAATTTTGTTTGTTGCGGATTAAGGTTGTTCGGCAATGTTGGATCAAACATCTGAATTTTTAATATGTTATTAATCTATCAGAAATACGTATAAAATAATTTTTTGAAAAAGATCTGACCAAGGGTTTTCATGTAATTAATTATTAAAAATCGGACTTTTAAGACGTAGTGAATAGGGAATGTTGGCTGAAAGCATATAGGTATTTCGATTAATCTAGCCAAATCGTATGATGAGAAAAAAAACAAAAAACTTTTATTTATATAGATAAATTATCGTAGGTAATGTTAAAATAAAAAAGCTTTCTGACCCAGGGTTTTGTAAATATTCACATCTAAAATATCAGACCGCTTCACTTAAAAATAAATAAATCACGTGACACGAGGCAAAAAACATGTATTTATTATATTAATAATTAAATTATTTCATATATCTGATTGAAAATGATGTTAGCTAACATCTAATTTAAAATAATTAATTTATGTGTTAAAATTTTTAATTGTAGGAAAAAAAATTTAGATTTTATTTTGACTTGCGGGGTACTGTCTGAGCAACCTGAATTCTTGTTATTGGTGTATACTTTCAGAAACATAGTGAACTAAGTCCCTGTTATTGCTATTTTTAACAAATGGCAGCAGTTGTCTTTTGTCCTGAAAAACTCATAAAATTTCTGCACTAAACTAGATCAAGTCCAAAATCCCGATATAGTAGCACATATCAAATCTTTTCCAGCGTAACAGAACCACCACAGTAGAAAAATAATTTTTATCAAAAAAAAATAAAACCGACTTCAAAAAACTTAAATGCAACAAATAAATTAATAATAACTTAAATAAAATAAATCCACTAAAAGGTATAAAATAATTATCTTATTTAGTTACAACTAAACCGACGAAATATTAACATGAAATCACTTTTTGAAGTCGGTGCCAAACAAACTATACCTATAAGCGAGCGTACCCGCCAAACGTACTAAGTAAGATCCGTCGAGTGGGATTCGTAAAATGTATATGTTTGGCACCGACTTCAAAAAGTGCTTTCATGTTAATATTTCGTCGTTTAGTTGTAATTAAATAGGAAAATTATTTTATACCTTTAGTGAATTTTATTTTATTTTTAAGTTATTCGAAACGTTTGCGGGTTTTAAATGAATGTTATAAGATTTTTTACAAAAGATTTTATTTATCATAATTTCGATTATTTGCTCATAAGAATTGGAGATTTACTTTATTTCATCGTTGATCATATAATCAGAACTTGACCAAATTAATATAGCACCATCCCTAAAATACCCCCTTTCCAATAAAAAAAGAATCATCCAAATCGGTTCATAAACAAAGAAGTTAGGCCTGAACAAACCTGACATAAAAGGTCTAATACCAATGAAAAAAACCTGGACCAATCGGAAGCTAGAATGAACCTAATGCAAAAAAATTCATCAAAATCGGTTCACAATTGGCGGAGATATGAGGTAAAATAGACACACAAAA
>JALMQS010000076.1:3317274-3474203 GCA_024734495.1 Forficula auricularia | reverse complement strand
TTTCGAAATATCTCAAAAAACAGCTGAAACTATTTTGATTAAAAAAATTGGGCGAAACCATGGCACTTCGGTCTACAAAAAAAGCCCTAATAAGTGAACATCGAAAAATTTATATATTTTCGAGATAATAAATGTTTTGTCAAAATGCCTGTTAGCACGTTAGTGCCGTGCGTTACCAAATTTTTTTGTGGACGCACTAGCTCAAAAACCGGTGTGAATATCAAAACAGAAATTTCAAATGTAGTTTTGGTGCATTGAGATTCAGAGCTGATTAGATTTTGGTTGAAATCGAACCCAAAAATTAAGGGGGGGGGGGGGGGGTAAAGTTAAAATTATAAGATTTTCAAACTAAAAAACAATAAAAATGAAATATACTATAAAATGAACTTACTATGACGAAACTATATATATATATATATATTTTTTTTTGAAGTCAAAATGAGGAGGTAGATCAGCATTGGATAAAGTCAAAAAAAATTAGGTACTGGGCCGTTATAAATTGGCCTATCCTCCTCAAGATTTTTCGATGTGATGTGAGACACCCTGTGTTTATATAAATAAATACAAATCTTCAAACGCTTGTTAGAATACTAAATATTTTGGGAGATATTCCCCGTTATCAATGGAATTTTTAATTTTTAAGAGAATTTGGAAAAATAGCAGTTGCTTCAAGAAAAGGTATATAAATAACCAACTATAAAAGAAATAAAGAAATATTTTGAAAATGACAATAATATAAATTGTTTTGGAACATTTTAGAAAAGTTGCTCAGTAGTTTTTCTAATATTTAACAAACATTTTTGAAGAAAAATTTCGTAAATATTTAAATTTTTAATTTTTATTTTAAGTAATCTCATCTTCAAGACAATCTGGATCATTGTCTATTTTCAAAATATTTATTTGTTTATAGTTGATCTATATTCTTTCTTAAAGCAACTATTTCTTCAAATTTCTTTAAAACTCCATTGATAAAGTGAGAACTTCTTCGAAAACATTTGGATTTCTAATAAACTTTTAAAAGATTGTTTTTTAAAAAAGATTAGTATTTTTTTAATGATACACCAGAAGGTCCATCCCCTAAAGGCCTGTATGGGCTGGCCCCTCCATCGTGAAAAGAACAGAGTAGAAGGAAAAGAAGCCGGGATCACGAGCCAAATCTCAGAAAGTTAGATATACGAGTAGTCCAATTTACTAAGTTTTTAGGTGCTTCGAGCAGTGGTAAATTCTCCGCGCGATAAATTAGGTTAAATTTATCTCCCACTTAATTTTTATTACCAGACCCTATACTTACAGAAAAAATGTCTGGGGATAGCAGGGAATCGAACCCGAGACCGCCGGGTTGTCAGCCAGTTTTGTTGACCATTACACCAGAGAGGCGGACAAATTTCTTTATATAATCAAAACAATCAATAAAATGTTTTCAATATATTTGTTTATTTATTTACATCAAACAGAGGACACATTCTTTGAATTATTCTAATTATTCAGCAACTCTCTGCGTCCACTCTTGTCAAAATACCTTTTTGATTATCTATAAAAAAGGAAGTTTCTTTGCGCAGATTTGCAAAGGAAACAGAACTTCCAAGGCTCAATTTAGAACGTCACATTGGAATAGTTTATTTTAAAATAAACAAATAAATCTTATATATGATTTGAGTACTAAATATCTCCCAATTTTGCACTAGTGGATATAACCGGTTATTATTTTATTAAATTTTTGAATATTTCTTTGGCGGAATGGAATTTAATTATTTTCTCTAAAATAAATGAAATGAAAAATGGCATTTCTGCTATTAAGGGGATGCAGAGGAAATATTAAATGACTTGTGTTAGAAAAAACCTATTCACTTCAAATTTTAACACGTAGGTAATAATTTTCAGAGATTTGAATTATTTGTATATCATTTTTCTAAAAAATCTCCCATTCGGGGTTATCAATCTGATGTCTTCGAGCAAGTGCCCTATTTATATAGCTCCATACATACTAATTAAACTGCTCATAAAGCATTTCTTTAGACATTATCTGATGGAATAATAACAAAGGGGATCAATAATTATGATAAATGCATTTTCGGCGGGCGCTAGGTAGTGGTGGATACGGGCCGACGGCATCACCGGCTGCTCTACAATCTATACAACCAAATATAGTAGTAGTGATAGTAGGTCTACTATCAAGCATATTAGTATACTCACACACACACTTACACTTGCATACATATACAAAAGATTGCTAAATAAATATCATTCAAATGATAAACAGCATCTTTCATTTATAAAAGCAACTAATAGAATCCATTACCGCACCCTCTCTCCAGGTCGGGGCTTAATTCATGCTGGCCAGATTAGGCTTTATTACCCCCGGCATTACGGGGTGGACACCTTGAGAAAGAAAATTGCAGTCATAGAAGTCGAAGCAATAATATCATCCCAAAAATAATTATTATTATATATAAGATGTTTTTTCTCGGAGACGGCCTGAAAGATCCATATCAAATTCAGGATTTTAAAAATCAAATGCAGACTTTTCCATATCAAATTCAGGATTTAAAAATCAAATGCGGACTTTTCCATATCAAATTCAGGATTTTAAAAATCAAATACGGACTTTTCCCATATCAAATTCAGGATTTTAAAAATCAAATGCGGACTTTTCCATATCAAATTCAGGATTTTAAAAATCAAATGCGGACTTTTTCAAATCAAATTCAGAATTTATTAATAAACAGTTGAAAAAATAGAAAAAAGTTATAGTTAAGAAAAAGTTTTAATTTAATTTAACTCTCAGGAAACGGGTTTCAGATAAAAAGCTAAAATTCGGGGGATTGTAAGATATTTAGGTACCAATTTTCAGCTCATTAACTAAAACCTTTCAAGATTGCCATTTTGTACTTCCAGAAAACGTTTTCAGGTAAAAAGCTATAATTTAATATGTAAAATATTCATGATTTTATAGAAATTCTGAATTTGATTTGAAAAAGTCTGATTTTGATTTTTAAAATCCCGAATTTGAAATGAAAAAGTCCGAATTTGAAGTTAAAAACCTTTAAAACGGAGGATTGAATGAAAGGCAATCCAGGGATAAATAAAAAATGATTCCCAATCAAAAGAACTTTATTTATTTATACAGTTTAGAACCAAACTTTCGTGCTTTCTTCATTGACCCTTTGAAACTTGAAGAAGGGGGAATATTCATCCAAACGTCGATTCAAAATTGTAATTAAAGAAAACTTTCCAATAAATCTTCTTTTATTGGAAATAATCTTTGTATTTATCCTTTAACTGACTTCCATTCATTCCTTGAGTTAAAAATAATACTTCCCAGGATTCCGCGACTCCTCTTTTATTAGGGTGCCGGCGTCGCAGTATCTATAAAATTGGAAAAGCGCGGAAACGATTTTTATTCGATTGGCTTAAGTCGAGAGAGATTGTAAGTGTCGGGTCTGATGGCTCAATTTCGAATTGCATCGAGGATGGCAAAAGGATGCTTGGATGCTCATCTCCACAGATGCGAGCCGTATTCGAGACAGAGGCGAATTCGATGTAGAAGCTTCTCAGGCTTAAAAAATCGCATGACTCTGAATAACAAGTCAAGCTTCTTTGAGTCAGATTTCGTTACAGAGAATATGTGATCATTCAAAGAGAGGAGGGCAACCTCATTAATTTCTTTTTATGTGTTTTTTTTGAAATGCTAGCTATTCGAGAGATGTTCAAATTTGTTCTGTGTTATTAACATAGTCGTTTACAGGAGCATATAGCCCCGGCAGATGAAAGTGCCATAATCAAATAATAATAACAATAATAATAATTTATTCATTTGCTTAGTAATTTATCCTTCTCCTAGGTGTCCCTCTAACGGATGTTCTTGTATTGGTTCATTTTATTGGTTTTAATATTCTATTATATTATCCTGAGTCCATTATTCATCTAATATGACAGTTTTGTTCATTCTCAAAATATTTTCATAACCCATTAATAGAGATGCTTAATTAGCTCTGACTTTATAGATACGCTGTGTATTCTCTCCTTCCTAATTGTAATTCAATGACAATTGAAATGTATTATTGTATGTATGTGTCTGTAAAACATATCTATAAAAGAATGGATTGAAGTAAAATTGGAATAAATATGTCATAGGTATATTATGTTTAATACCACATATATGGTAATATACATCTGCATATAATCAGACGCATTAAAAATAATATGACTATATATGAGAGTACAATTTTCAGATATTTAAAATATAAATACAATACAATGTACATGAACATTGATTATACATACTAATATTTAAGGATTCAAGATTAATTGATTAAATGAATGAATATTAAATGAAATATTATACTTTACCCATTGGTCCGTGTAAAGAATAATAATTTTTCATTTCATTTTATCAGTCAATAGTCAATTGTTTTATCTTTTACGATCCCGAGTGAAAAAATAATTGAATATTGTAGCTCTCGAAGTTGAATTTGAAATATTTTTTTTCATTTGGAGTCTTTTAACTAATTCAATTTTTTTTTGCACGTATAAGAAAAATTTTGAATTATAAAATATGAATAAATAACTGTACTAATTAAAATTCTCAGAATGTAGTCTTAACTTGAACTTGATTTATGACGTTGGTGCGCCTGTATTTAGGCAACACATTGCGCGCAGAAGAATGAAAGCTGCGTAAGAGCTAGGCAAGTCCAGTCGTGGATCGAATGCTCAAGAGCTGATGGCATGGAAGCCATCAAGTATGAATGAAAAGATAATTTTTACATAAGCTTTAAATAAGTAGAAAAAATAGAAAAAGTAGAATTTACCATATAAAATATTCGAGTTTTCCATATTTGTTGCCTCAGTTTCAATTTATTAATGCGATTTTGCTTTTTACTTTATCCAATGCGAATCCCCCTGCCCCCCCCCCCCCCAACGGGCATTTTAGGAAAGCTGATTTTCACAATGATAGTTTACCTAAGACATTAAAAGGATAGCTATGCAAAATATGTAAATCGCTCAAATTAGCCTAAATGTTTAATTTCAAGCATTTTCTCTTTCTTAAAAGAATGAAAGGTATGTTTTTAACAAATAATCAATCAACTTTGTTTATTTTAAAAGAAGTTTCGCGCGGACTACGAAATCTAAATTGTATCTAAATTTTATAAAAGCAAGCGTTTGTAAAGAACCACATTTGTGTGGACTTACTAGAAATATATTGGGCACTAAAATAAATTAGCAAGTGAGATAGAATAGTTTTGTTCTGTTATAATTAGATTAGTGTAATAATGTTCCCACTGCGTTTCTATCAGTGTAAATTTTATCTTCCATTCTTTGGACGCTAGTGAAGTTAGTGAAATTCCGTAGACGATATAAATTTATCTATTTTGGTCATTAATCATTCTCCCCCCCCCCCAGGTTCATGAAAAGTACCCCCCCCTCATTTTATTCAATTCTAAAAAATTAGAAGAGATTTTCATTACCATTATTAAAGTTATAAGTCTTGACCGCTTTTACTTTTAGCATATAATATCTACAACAATTTTAAATCTCCCCCCCCCACCCAGAATCCAATCTGCGTCTAACCCCCCCTGAGGGCACCTCTGCATTAATTATTTGATATACAAATCGTAGAGAAGACAAACGAAAACAATGTATAAACTGATAATTATATTTTTCTCTCCATAAAATTAGTTGAGAAGTGTTATAGAATATCCACCAAAAAACATGTCCAATTTGATTAATGCCCTCTCTCGGGGGTCTTATAAAAACTTCAAGCAGACGTTAACTTAACCACTTAGTAAGATAAGATTAGAGCTTTGTTCGTTTAAGTGTCTTAAGTGTCTATTCAATAGTTTTTGTTTTTTTTGTTTTTTTCCTTTACATAAATAAATTATATTTCATCTTACCTATATAGTATATACATATACTTATAATACAAATATATATACATATATATATATACATATGTATGTATATAGATGAAATATAAGTAATATTTTTTGTAAAAAGTATTTAGTTTTTAAGGACTAAAATTCTTTGATATTAGTGGAATATTTTTATATTTCATTATCAGAGGGAATATATTGCATCTCAGAGGTGTTTTGACCTGAGGGTCTAGCTAACATGCCCGGACAATGTGTTAGTACCTGGGTTCAACTCCTAGGAGGGCGATCCCTCTGATAATGCAATATAAAAATATTCTGCAAATATCAAAGAATTTAAGACCTTAAAACTAGAATCTTTTTATAAATAATTCGGTTGTTATCGTGAGTTGTATTTTTGAAAAAAATTCCATATTATTTTCAAAAAGAGATACTTATTTTCTTGATTTAATTAAATTAAATAATATGTTTTGGTATTTTGTTTCCGCCCACCCAGGAAGCCCACTTACGTAATACTTAAATTACTATCTATATGAATGATTCACTTGCCAAATCGATTAACTCCACTTTCTGAAGCCCTAATAATCCTTGTCGTTGATGCGCCCTAAAACACCTATATAATAAAAATCCACTTTCTGAATTTTATTAAATTTTAATGTTGAATCACTTGATTGACTCCTAACTGTATATATTCAAAACAAATTTCTCTAATAATAAGTATTAACACCACTAAATGACAAAATTATTTTGGCCATTGAATAATAGATAATAATGTAATAATAATGTACATTATATCATCGCATTTCTCCACTTTTTGTTTTATAGAGTTAATCGATTTGGCAACTGAAGCATTCATATATGTGGAGGGATGGGGGGAACCATCTATAAACATCCACACATATTTTATTAGTATTAGATATTGCAATATTAGAAATATTTTTTAATTTCTAGCTTTTTAACTAATTAATTTTTTTGTACGTATAAGACAAATATTGAATATAAATAAATAACTTTACTAATTAAAATCGTCAGAAAATAGAGTGAATTTGAACTTGATTTATGACGTTGGTGCGCCTGTATTTAGGCAACCGATTGTGCGCAGAAGCTGCGTAAGAGCTAGAGAGTCCAGTCGCCGATGGAATGCTCCAGAGCTGATGGCATGGAAGCTATCCAGTATGGATGAAAGGATAATTTTTACATAAGCTTTAAATAACATAGGTAGAGTTTGCCATATAAACATTTGAGTGTTCCCGAATTCCCTCCGTAGTTCCATTTTATTAATGTGATTTTGCTTTTTACTATATAGTCCAATTAAATTGTGCTCAAAAGGGCCCCTCGCGGGGAAAATTTTGGGGTAGTTTTGATTTCTTTCTACATGTTTTTTGGTGTGCTGAATCCGAATTTAATTAGGTTTGCTAACAAAATTTCGTGACGGAACATTGTAAAAAATGCAAAAATGGAAATTATTTTTTTCCTTATAACTCGAAAAAACTTTTTCGTAAATAACCTTCCTTCCTATTCACAATGAAAATACATACAATTTCCTACAAATTTCATCATTTAGGTTTTTTTTTCTACAGCATGCTTTTGGTTGGAATCGGAACACCGGAAGAGGACATTTACATTACAGATTTTTTTTTTTATTTTCTCCAAAAACAGTTCTAACGATTTTTTTTTTAATTGGTATACTTTTCTAGTGTCATGAGTTATTAGTCGTCTATACATTTTAATCCGATTGTAATTAAGGAAAGGGCTATAAATTAGGATTGTAGCGATGACCTCAAATAAGTGAAAATCGTGTGGTGAACACACCAGTTGATTTTTTTCTTCAGATGCCCCATCACGGCATTCTTGATCACAGCTATTATTTGCCAGCATTATCTTGGTTGTGGTAATTAATTGCGTTGACCAAGCCGGGATAAGTAGTTAAACTCTAGTAATCCGTGTCGACTGGGCTGTTTATTTCAATTTGATGACGAGTGTGGCACATAATTGTAAGTAATTAATCAGTTATAACAATTGGCTGGCTTCTTTATTTTAGTACGATTGTAACCGAGACAATGCTTCTGTGAGGCAACAAATTTATCCAGGCACAAACAAACTGTTGCGTTTGCTGCGCTTGGAAACAATACTGAGGATCGTTCCTTCTGCTATAAAGTGGACCATTTCTTCACGAAAGCCTCCTTTCGAACCACCCGCAACTCTTGTTTCTCGGTTACTTAATCCTCTCAAATTCTCAGTTGTACTCTCTCATCCTACCAGTAGCTATTCGTAATGAGGTTTACCTCAACAATTCAGGTTAAGCCATCTTACAAAACATTCTTAAGAAAGTCAATTTATATTTCATGGAAAAATTAAGGTTAAGCAAAAGAAAAAATAATCAAACAATGGGCAATTATCCTTGAGACAAATTGTTATTATAAGCAGAGACCGGATATTTATTCAGTAAAAACCCCTAAAATATGCAATAACAAAAAAATGTTAAAATATAGAATTATTGCTTTATGTAATGTTAATTACAATAGAACCTCGTTTATCCGGTCTAACTGGGACCAAAGGCAACCGCATAATCGAAAATCCGGATAATCCGAATATATGGGTAATAAAAACAAAACAAATCCTCAAATAAGCGAATTTGAATTTATTACGATAAAAAAAACATGTTTATATCAAAATTACATATAATTGTTTAAAAAAATACATACGTTTAAAAAAATAAAATAACTTTTCACATCATTTAATTTCAAAGAATTGGTCCACTGTCTTTTGTATTAAGCACAAAATTAAAGCGAATTTTTGGTGAAATTATAATTACATTCTTGCTACCAGAATTAAAAATGATGTGAACATTTATTAAAATAAAAATGTCTACAAATCCGATCCTGATAATCCGGAGGTCCGGTTAAATGAGGGCCGGATAAACGAAGTTTTACTGTATTACAAAAAAAGCCCTAATAGCAAAATAAATAAAATAAAATATAATTATTAGTATAATAAAAAATGAGTTGTTAAGGTAAGGAAGATAAAATGGTAAAACAAAATTTGTGTGTGTATGAAATAAAAATAATTATATAAAAAAAAATATTTTTAACTTTTTTCATGAAAAACATTTATCCTAAAGTAAACAAAAATGAGAAATAAAAAATAGAACTGAAAAGTTCAATAATAAATTTAAAAATTTGAAGAAAGAACATAAAAAAATAATTAAAATAATAAAAATCTAATAATAATAGACTACTAGTCAACTATTGCTGCACAATTTACAAATGGGTAAAATAAAAATTTCAATAACAATTCTAACAGTACATGCGAGCAAATCTTAAATGAATTATATTTAAAGCCATTAAGAATTCATTTAACTAATTATTCATGTGTTCCTCGAATAAAAGTGTCAAATTACGAGCCACATTTAGATATTAGGTAAATAGAATCAAAGAAGTGATTGCGTGGTTTAAGGTAGTTGTTTTACCATCTGGGTTTTCTTAAGATTTTTTTGAAATTTAGACAGATTATTATTTAAATACTTCTGCATCGATTGATGGCAAAACGAAATTTATGAACAATATAGTTCTGGAGATATTAAATGCCAAAGAGAGGTTTTTCACACTCTTATACATCGTACTATACGGGATATCGGAAAGTTTACATACATATTTAATTATAATTAAGAAAATCATCTTACCATTGTTATAAAAAACTAAACCAACATTAAACAATACATTTTTTAAGAAAATTTTAATTCATAATTACAACACAGTTTCTGAGATAATAATGAAAAATTTATAATGAAAAATTTACACTAAAAACAAGTTGGCAATAACGTATGTATTTAACCTAAAAAGTGTGTTAACTTTAGTACATTTTTTGACGTTTTTTCTGTTCAGCCATTGTCGCAACAGCTTTCAATCGCTTATTAAGAACTTTTTGTTTAATAAATCGACCTTTATAATGTATTTTATCTGTCATTTCTATGATAAAAATATTCAAGCTTGGAAAATGTTGCCAGATTTGTCAAACGAGCGCGGGATTGGCTAGTAGTGGAACATAAACAGCAAAAAGTTTTGGGCTTATGAATTATTAATCCTTATTGTCTGTTCTATATACTCTACCATTAACTTTTTGCTATAATAATATTGTCGCGAAACAACTACCTTAAAAACAATTCTATTCTAATTAGGGTTCCTTTTAAAATGGAAGATCTTAATAATTTCGCTAGAGTCTGTATCATTATGTATGTATGTATGTATGTCTGACCATTGTAGCTTTTAAACTAAATAGGATAAAATTTAAAAGTTATATGTGAGTATTCATTTTCGTGCAAATCAAAAATTTTAATAGAATGATTATTTTGGAGAATGTCAAATTTTATGTGAGGTTAAAAATACAAAATATTATTTTATCATAGAAAGTAAATTTTCTCACTAAAAGTCTCTTTAAGTAGAATAAAGTTCAATTTATTAAAATTTATTTCATCTTATAATAACGGTGCTCAGAAAGACCCAAATTGGCTGTTTTTATAGTAAATTTTGTATCTGTTGGCGTTGAGATACGAATTAACTTAAAATTATGAAAGAATTCCATTAATTTAGTCATTCCCTTTTTATCAATGACAAATAGAATGAATTTGATATCTCAAGTATTTTGGGAGTTATAATATAAAGTTTCATTATGTTTATTATCTTATCTTTTGATTTTGCTGAAAAATATTTTTTATATAAGTGTAATGAGAATATGTTGATTTTGATTTTATATTCTTTCATTATTACCAATATTAACATTTTTTTTTTTTTTTAATTTCTATCCATCTAAAATGTGAATCCTCATAATACTAAAGTATGAGAAGGATCAAAGTAAAAAAAGCTTGCCAAAAACAAAGCGAGTTTTATAAATGTTTTGGAGGAAATTAATTTTTAGCGTTGATAACACTGCACAAAACGGTTCAAAATATGTTCGTAACGTCTACACTCTACAATGAACATACTTTGGAAGTAATTTCGGATTGTTTTTGTTATTTAAATGGGATTGATAGTGGCCAAAACTATCAACTTGTTTGATCCAGGTAAACCATGTTGGATGAACAATATTTTATGTCGGGCTTTTTCGAAATCCCGTTCATTCTCTTCGCAGTTTCTCGAGTCGATTCGGTTAATGGAGATGCCAAGAAAAAGAGCGGCCCTATCGAATAATAATTTGCATGAAAGTAATAACCGTTCGGTTGACTTGGTCGACAGTCCTTGCTAACTTTATCGTGCAGGGATTCTCTCCTCAGAAAAAACATAAGTTTCTCTCGCGTTTTTGTCTCCATCAGATAAAATCGCTTTGTCGTTTTCGCATTGCTTCGCTTGATTCGAATCCCTTCTACATATCCTTCCTTCTACGCTTTTTTTTTCTTTTTGTCCACTTCTCCTGTCTAATGCCATCTTCATCTCCAAACTTTTTTTTTTTTTCAATATTTCCTGACCCGTTGTCTCTTTCTCGTTCTTCATTTTTTGGTGTTGCTGGGAGATTCATGCCCCCCACAAATGGTTGAGTGCGTACGTAACTTACCCTGCGTCCTTTTCCATTACTTGGCTCAGTAAATCTTTCCCCCGGGAAAACAACTGGTTTTATTTTTTAGTAAGCATAGACTCAGGATTGGACAGTCGAATTTTGGATCGCTTGTTAGCGAAATTTCACAGCTCTTGACGCTCTAGACCAGGGGTGTCCAACCTTTTTACTTATACGGGCCACATTTGAAGAAAAAACAAATGTTTCGGGCCGCGGATAAAATATGATAATTCTATTGATATTTGTTATTCAATAAAGATAGTTAATAATGTAGAAATAACAACTTTATTATTTTTTTAGCTCATAGTGAGCTTCTAATTTTACTTTTCGTTAATTATATACTTAAAAATAGATTCTTGTATATTTAAATACATACCTACATACTTACAGAAAGTAAAGTTATATATTAGTATATTTGTTTATATTTTTTCCTGGGTAGATAATTAATATAAAATTCTAATAAATAGACAATATTCAATTTTAATTTCAGATCGGTATCTAATTGTTGTTCTAGAACAGGGGTGGGCAACTTCTTTTATCCAACGAGCCAATTTCAATTTTCATATCATGACGCGGATCAGGACAGAATGGTTTAACAAAAATTCATTATTTCAATAATTTAAATTTTGTTGTAAATGAGATGACATTTGTAAACATTTCATAAATAAATAGTCGCTTTCCTTGTAATGATAAATTCAATTCAATATCAACTGAAAAGGAAAGATCATTCAACCATTGCTCATCATTTAGTTCATCAAATTCGTTAAGTTTGTTTTTAATATTTAAGAAGTTCACGCGGGCCGGATTTAACATCGTAACAGGCCGAATTAGGCCCTCAGGCCGGAAGTTGCCCACTCCTGCTCTAAAGTATTGGTCAAATAATTTTTTAAATCGAAAAAAGTGGAAATCGGTCGATGTCATGGCTTTCCCTCATGTTCCTCATATTAAATTGTTAAAAGCCCTGAAATATAAGCCAAGCAACACTATTACCTACATTCCTTGAATATTACTATGGCTATATCTATTAACCAATAATGGCTCTTTTTCTCTCGTATGACTTGGCAATCATCCGGAAATTTAACGATTTTACTATGGTCACTTAAAAAATAAATTGTTCTTGAGTGATTCTTCTTCCTTATTGAGTTGACAGGTCCTTAAAAAAAGGTCAAACATTAAATAAACTACCCTTTAAAATGTATATATTCTAATAAAAATTATTTGCCATAAAAGAAAAAAAAAGAAAATACAGATATGAAATTTCAATAGATTTGATTATACCTATTTGTAATGAGGAAAAAAATAAAACATTTACGCATTTCTATAATAGTTGATTCGCACCCGGAGAGAAGAAATATAATCTTTTCATACAATTTCTTTTAAACTACAAAATTCTTAATTAAAATGCTATTTTCTTATAATATAATGATACTGTGAACCTTAAGATAGATGAAATCGATAAAATAAGATCGATTTCTTTCTCATTTAGAGTACTTTTGTTCTGTTATATCAAGAGGCCGCTCGACATCAGAAACATATTATTTGTTTTGGATTCATCAAGTACACATTCAGTCAACTATATTATAATTTACGCGTTAAAAAATATTCCAATATTGTAGAGTGAATGGACTTGAATCAATAACAAATGCCTCTCTGATGGGGCGATGCATCCTTTCGATTTAAAAGTCCAAAAGAATTGTAAATGCGAGAGAAATCGTTCTTATTTGATCGATTTAATCTATCTTGAGGTTCATAGTAGCTTTTTAATATAAGAAAATAGCATTTTGATTAAGAATTTTGTAGTTTAAAAGAAATTGTATGAAAAGATTCAAATTCTTCTCTCGGGAAAGAATCAACTAGAAATGCGTAAATGTTTTATATTTTTTCCATACAATCAAATCTATTGAAATTTCATATCTGTATGTTATTTTTTTTCTTTTCATTTATTTTATTAGAATATTTGCATTTTTAAGCGTAGTCTATTTAAAGCCTAATTTGAAAAAACGGGTGCACTTGGATCCCTCATTGTGAGAAACATGAGGGAAAGGGACATCGACCAATTTCCACTTTTTTAGATTCAAAAAATGATTTGACCAATTATTTGGTTTTTAAATTTATATTTATGATTTTTTTTTTGTGAAAATAAAAATGATTTTTCAAATATATTTTCGGTTTCGGGTAAAGGGTTGTTTCCTTTAACATCCCAAAGATTTTTAGCAGAATCCGTGACATCAACCGAATTCCACTTTTTTCGATTCAAAAAATTATTTGTATAAAATCATTGGGGTTGAATTTTAAGACTAAATTTTATCAAGTGAAATAAATTTTTATTTATTCATCGTAGAGCTTTGACTCTTATAGATATATTCGTTTATAATTAAATTTACTTTAACAAATATTCACTATACAAATTTGTGTATTTCAAATGTTTAGTCAAAAATAGTGAAATATATGTTTCATTTCAAATTTGATCTCTTATACAAGCAAAAATACATCACCTACAAAAAAGTTACATAAAACAATTTTTAGGGACTTAAATGTACCACGTAAAATCTTATATTTATATTTGTTTATGAACAATAATTTAGAAGATAGGTCAAGATTTTAAATTTATATTCACGAATTTTTTTTGGTGAAAATGAAAATAATTTTTCAAAAATATTCACTTTTTCTGGTAAAGGCTTGTTTCCTTTAATAACCCAACAAATTTTAGCGAAATCCGTGACATCAACCGAATTCTACTCTGACAGTCATGGCGAGAAGCTGAGGTTTCAGCGCCTCTCGATAAAACAAACCAAAAATATTATAAATGAGAAAAGAAATCGATCTTATTTTATCGATTTCATCCATCTTAAGATTCACAATATCATTCTAATATAAGAAAATAGCATTTTGATTAAGAATTTTGTAGCTTAAAAGAAATTCTATGAAAAGATTCAATTTCTTCTCTCTGGGAGCGAATCAACTGGAAATGGCGAAAAGTTTTATTTTTTCTCATTACAAATTTTATTCACATCTATTAAAATTTCATATCTGTGTGTTATCTTCATTTATCTTTTATATTAAAATATTTATTATGAGGAAATTTTCATTTTAAAGGGTAGTTTATTTAAAGTCCAATTTGAAAAAAACGCTGAATAACTCCGTTGAATTTTTTAAATTTGAAATTAATAGATATTATAAAACAATTAATTATTAATAATTTAATTCAATTTTGAACGAAATCGATTCAGTACTTTTTGAGAAAATGGTCAAAAACCCAGAAAACCGTCTATGAAAGGCCGTTTTAGAAGAGCATTTTAAAAAGTCACCAACATGTCACAATCAATGTTTCGTTTCATATTGACTTTGTTAACTGTTTTTTTCAAATGCATCTCTTGCTTTTAAAAAACGGCATTTCATAGACCGTTTTCGGGGTTTTTGACCATTTTCTCAAAAAGTACTGAATCGATTTCGTTCAAAATTGAATTAAATTATTAATAATTAATTGTTTTATAATAATCTATTAATTTCATATTTAAAAAAAAATTCAACGGAGTTATTAGCATTTTTTCAAATTGGACTTCAAATAAACTACCCTTTAAAATGCAAATTTTCTAATAATAATTTTTTGATATAAAAGATAAATGAAAATAACACACAGATATGAAATTTCAATAGATTTGAATAAATATCTAATGAGAAAAAAATAAAACTTTTGTACATTTCTAGTCGACTTGCTGCCTGAGACGAGAAACTGAATCTTTTCATAAAATTTCATTTAAAATACAAAATTCTTAATTAAAATGCTATTTTCTTATATTAGAATGATATTGTGAACCTTAAGATAGATGAAATCGATAAAATAAGATCGATTTCTTTTTCATTTATAATACTTTTGGTCTGTTTTATCGAGAGGCTCTGCGACGCAAGCCTCTCGCCATGGAGACTATCAGAGGGAAGTGGAATTCGGTTGATGTCACGGATTTCGCTAAAAAATTTTGGGATATTAAAGAAAACAACCCTTTGCCAGCAAATGTAAATATTTTTGAAAAATTATTTTTATTTTAACCAAAAAAAATAATCAATATAAATTTTAAATCTTTGTCTATCTTCTAAATTATTGGTCGTAGACAAATTAATTATATAAGATTTTTTGTAGTACGTTTAAATCCCTAAAAATTGTTTCATGTAACTTTTTTTGTAGGTGACTTACTTTTGCTTGTATAAGAGATCAATTTGAAATGAAACATATATTTACACTATTTTTGCCTAACCATTTGAAATACACAACTTTGTATAATGACTATATGTTAAAGTAAATTCAATTATAAACAAAAATGTCTATAAGAGTCAAAGCTCTACAATGAATAATTAAAAATTTATTGCAGTTTATAAATTTAGTTTGAAAATTCAAGCCCAATAATTTGATCAAATAATTTTTCGAATCGAAAAAAGTGGAAATTGGTTGATGAGCTTATAATTTTTGCTTTTAGTGAATTTTATTCTTGAAATAAGCTTCACGTATTGCACAAATGTAGGTTCATATTTCCAAAAAGGGAATAAATATATCTCTACATAAAATCTTAATATTTAAAGGAAGTTTATGATTTTATGTTGGGCCCTAGTAATTGCAGTGCTGGGCCGCATTAGCCCGCGGGCCACGGATTGGAAAGCCCTACCCTAGACAAAGATTTTTCTCCTTTATACCAAAATATTTTGTTATTGTACATGACCAGCGTTACATGTTTATAATATATAACCAAATTAATCTTTGAAGGCAGAAACTCTTTTGATTGGGTGGTCATCTATGTGACTGTGCTTTTGTTTTTGAATCCAGTTCATGTTGAGGAGGTAATCAATTTTAGACACCTACTGCATTGCTCAAAATCGATATCTCAGTGAATTGTTGGATTATTTTTAAACAAAAAAATTCTAGCATTTCAATTCATTGTTTCATTAATTACTAGGTTCTAGGGAAAAAACATAGCCATTTCTAAAGTAAGGGAGAACCCAAAAACGTTCTATTATCAGTAACATCATCTGTCGATAGAAGGCGAGATTGATTAAGCTTCAGAAAGGGTATGTTAGACGTTTATTCGATAGTGTATCAAGGTTTTGATAGATGGCGCTCGGGAATGTCACCGGCAATAATTTTTATATGAATTTCCTTTCAAGAGTTATGCATTTAACATATCTTAAAAATGAAAATATATCTACCTTTTATTTTATATAAAAAAATTTCAATTAAAAAAAAGGTGCCATATTTAAACCCTCAATTTCGAAGCATTAACAACAGAAGCTATTCCAGTAGCTAGATCGATCGAGTTCTAATCGAGTTTATTCGGAATCGAATCTCGCTTCAAGTCAGAACAATTTTCATCCCTGTCAAAAGTGCAAGGCGCCTCAAGAGGAAGGCACTGGGAAACGAAGCCTTTCAACAATCTCCTCAGGAAAGAATGCTCGTAATCAACTATGGCACTCGAGGAAGATGAATAACATTTTTAATAATTCAAGTTTAATATTACGATTTTATAATTGAATTCATTTTTCAATCTTTCAATTTTAAAAGTACATAAGTGGAGCGCTACACAAGTGAAAAATGGAGCACTGCTTTATATTGATAAGTATGCAATCATGGTAACGGAAGCTTTCTACAGCGTTACCAGAATTCTACGAATATTATAGAAGGATGGTTTACCTTACAGTTGTCAGCGCTTTATCTAAATATAAACGGGACCTAAGGGATAAACGGAAGGGTTATTAAAAAAACACTTTTTTTAGATTTTTACCCAATTACTCCCACTCATTATTGGTCAAAAGTGGTTAAAACCGTCCAAAATTGGTTTTAATCACAATTTTTTTTGTATTTTACTATATATTTTATATGTTCCTTTCATTTTTTACTTTTATTCAGTCATAGAATATATAGGTAGAATAATCTTATATATATAATATTATTAAATGAGCAATTCTTGTGTATATATATATATATATATATATATATATATACACGAGCTGCTCCAGGCATGCCTTCGGCGCCCTCTACAAAATAGCTAAAAATTTATATATTTTCCACCCCTCCCCCTTTCGCCCCCATACAGTAAATTTTGATAGTTGATTTTTACAGGAATAGTTTCTTAAAGTAATAAAGAATAACTCTATAAAATTTGATCAAGATAGGAGAAAGTTTTAATTTTCGCCCCCACTCACATTTTGGATAGTTGGGAGTCGAATTTCAAAAAATCCTGGAATTACTTTTTAGATATTTGTATTTAGAATTTTATTAAGTAAAAATCAAGTAGATATCTTATCGTTCTTAATTGAAAATGCATAATTAGTGTAAACACATTGCAAAGATATTTTGCCCCTTTTGACCCCTTTAGGGGTCGAATTTCAAAAAATTCTGAAATAGTTTTTAGATATTGTAATTTGGTATTTTTATAAGTAAAAGGCAAGTAGATATTTCATCGTCCTTAAGAGATATCGCATAATCAGTGAAAACACACTTTGCCCCTTTGACCCCCTTAGGGGTCGAATTTCGAAAAATCCTTTCTTCGTGAGCCCCTATGTCATAGATATAATATCCACTCCAAATTTCATGTTTCTATGTCCAGTGGTTCTGGCTGTTTTGATGATAAGTGAGTGTATCGAGCAAAGAATTTTAGTAGATATAGATATATATGTTAACGTTAGATATACATATATACAGAATCGGTTTGTCGAAAACGGACTCTAACGATTTCGCTAAAAATTGGTGTACTTATCAAGTCTCATGAGTTATTAGTCGAGTATAAATTTTAAAACGATTGAAATATAGGAAGGAGGTGTAAATTAGTCATGTCGTAAAATAAATATTTTAATCGTTCATATCTCGTCTTCGGTAAGTCGCAGAGTCTTGAAATTTGAAACTTAAACTATTTAGAGGCAAAAAGTTACCGAGAATCGCTCAGTGCACAGGAACAATAATAGTTATGTGTATAAAAAGGGAAGAAAGAGAGACCACATAAAAAATTAATCGCACAAAGAAAAACAAATTGAATTACTCCCACTCATTATTGCGCGTATATATTACATCCTACATACATGGGTAAAGATCTAAAGCCAGAACAGGAAGAAGTAGCAAGCAATTTTGTGGTATTAATGATAAATTTTATGGTTCAAGCAAGTTCATTTCCAAAATGGTATTTTACTTATAATGTGAGAAATAATGTTGAACCTCATGTATGCTGAGTCATCTCTAACGGGTGTAGATAAAAAATTTAAAACTTTTGTTAGCCATTTACAATCATGTGTCGCGAACATCCATTAGTGGATAAGCAGTCGAAGAAGAAGAAGTTGCATCGCCTGCCGGAATAGAAAGAATAATTTCTAACTTTAGTTTTATCCAAACAAAATTAAGAAATCGTTTAGGTTTGGAAACAGTTTCCAAATTAGTTACATGCTATAAAATGTTAAATTACCACATTAAGGAAGATAAAAACAAATAGCGATGATGATGAATAATATAGTGAAGCAATAATAAATATATAGTGAAACAATATAGTCGAATTGCAGTCACTGTATTTATTCAGTTAAACTACTAAAAGCACAACGTTTCGGGCACACTTTTTGCCTTCTTCAGGGCGAGTAATTTATGACTTACCATTACTCGCCCTGAAGAAGGCACAAAGTGTGTGGTGAACGTTGGCTTTTAGTAGTTTAACTGAATAAATACACTGATTGGAATTCCGACTATCTTTATTGCTCCATTCCTCTACCAGTCGATCAAGCTATCTATACCACAATATTAATAGTATGTTCTAAATATCTAAGTGTAATTCTTAAAATTATTAATATATTCTATTCGATACAAAATTTATGTTTTGTTACCTTTAAGTTCGGTTTTGATTTTGTTACTATTCATGTGTGCAATTTTATTTTTCCAAAACATTATAGTATATGAAATTTGTTTGTTTATTTATTTACATTATTTTATTTATAGGTATATGAATGTAAGTATGAAAATATGATTCAAATTATGTTACTCAAGTAACACATAAAAATAAAAACCACTGGTCAAAATCGGATAAAGTCCAGGACGGTTTAAACCAGTTGTTTTAACCACCCTGGTTTTAACCGAACATGAGCTAGATAAACAGCCCTTACCATATACAAAAGACCGTATTTGAATATATATATTTCAGTCACACAGACAGACATAAAACAAATTATAGTTGAAAATGATTTGTCTCAACATTTCGGACATTTTTAAGTTCAATGAGAATTTTTTTTTCTTGAATTCAATACTAGGCTTGACCTGCCCTCCAGGCGTACCGAGTAATGAGTCTGTTTTCCAAATTTCTTTAAAAAAACGTTAAATTAAAAATTAATCATTGGAAAAAGAATAGTTCTAATCCAATCGTAGCTTAGATTTCATGAATAAATATTCCATTTGGTCTTTATAAATTACTCTCTGTAGTAAAAGCTACTTGAATAAAAAAAATATAAAAAGATGAAATATGAGATAAAAACATCAGGGATGGCAAACAGCCAACTACTCTAAATTGCATCGAATTCAGTTGATCTCCCTTTCACGCAGAACAGTTCTGCTAATAGTTTATTTAGTATAATCATTTGTCAAGAAAAAAGAGTAATAAAGTGGACCTACATATTTATCACGAGATAAATGTCTATTTAAGAAAATGAGCTAGATTTTAATGAAACTGCGGCCAGTAGAAAAGTAGTAATTTGTTCTCCTGAAACCCTGTAGCCCGGACTTACACTCTTCCGCTTTTCAGGGTTCCGTTTAAAAAGTAAAACCCTATTAGTATCGTTGCATCTCAGAGCATTATAGCTCATAAACTAAATAAGAGAAAAACTTGAAATTTACAAAATATTTATATTATATTTTCGTTTAATCAAAAAGTGTACTTATTAACATTTATAACATTGCTCAACAAAAATTTCTCCCCTTAAACCTAAGAATGGATTTCAGTAGAGTTTTATACGCTGATTATTATGCAATTTCCAGAGTTTTTTACAACACGTCAGATTTTTGAGATATTATCGTTCAAAACGACAAAAAAGGCCATTTTTGACCTATTTTTGAGTCCCATTAGATATGAAACGGCAATATTTGAAATCAAAATATTTTGTTGATGTAATATAAAACAACTTACTCTTTGATTTTCAAATTACCACTTGTTTTTAGGTCATTTAGAACTCAGGTTATAACTAAAAAACTAAAACTACGTGATTATAAAGGATAATAGGATAATAAACATAGATAAAAACAAAAGGTCTTAGTTTTTTGGTTATAACTCGAGTTCTAATTGAGCTAAAAACAAGTGTTAATTTGAAAATCAAAGAGTAATCTGTCTGTATTCTATTTATAATATTTTAATTTCAAATATTATAATTTCAAATATTGCTGTTTAATATTTAATGGGACTCGAAAATAGGTCAAATGGCATTTTTCGTCATTTTAACCAATAATATCTCAAAACTCTGACGTGTTGTGAAAAATCGGAAATTGCATGATAATCAGCGTATAAAACTCTACGGTAATCCATTGTTAAGTTACGGGGCAAAATTTTTATTTAATTTTTGTCAAACAGTGTAATCAAATAATTATTTTGGGGAGAATCGAATTTTTCGTGCAGTCCAAAATAAAAAAGTATGTCTTTATCATAGAATGTGAAGTATCCCTGTAAATATCTCTTTAAGTAAAATAAAAGTTAAATTTTTCAGAAATTAATTCACTTTAAAATGACGGTGAGAGAGAGTTCCAAATTGGCTATTTATAAGCGATTTTTGAACCTCTCGGCTTAACTTAAAATTATGAAAAAATTTCACAAATTGACTCATTCTCTCCCTATCATTGGCAAATAAAAATGAATTTGTTATCTCAAGTATTTTGTAAGTTATCAGGTAGGAAACCCACACTAACTAGTCCGACTAGCAATTGTCCGCTTATTTTTTTGCATTTTTCTAATACCTATGCGAAGAAAAATCATTTTCAATAATTATATTCAAACTCCTCACAATCGATCACAAACTGACGGTGATCCTTTTGTCTATAATAAAAAATCTTTCCTTCGTTCCTTAATTTAATTTACTTTTCAATAATATATAATTTTTATATTTTGACTCAGTGCCTTACGATTTCGACACTCACTCGAAAAGCAAGTTCATAGAAACTAGCTATTTAGAGTCGATATTTACTAATGAGATAATTTCATCAAAATACAAATTTCAGTTACAGTTTTAACATCTAATTCTGGAGTCGTTTATAGGTACCTGTCTATCATTAGAGTGAGTGAGGGCTGATTGAGGCCTCAATCCGAGTACTTTTGTCACTTCCTCTAGGGTGTCATTAGAGGACCCAAAGACCCAACTCTAAAATTCACATAATTAAAAATTTAATTAGGTATGCTTCTGCTTCGAGATTTCAAAAAAGGGCACAAACAAAATCGTCAGAGATTCCATAAAATTATTTAATTAAGAACTATAATTTTTTACCAATAAGTGTTTTGCCACATGTTGATGAGAGATTTATTTATTTTTGTTATCAATGTATATACTAATTTAGACAAGAAGATGAAAGTAATAGGCATGAGATAATAAGATTATTTTTAATTATAATTTCAAGACTCTCTTTGATTTGAAATCAGCTTCAGTTCGCTTTCGCAGATTCCCGTTGGATTCTTTTTGTTTGTTTTTTGAACAGCAAAGAAAATGCCAAAAAATTAAATATTTTCATTTTTCTAAACAAATAAAAATATATAAATAAATATAAATCTTTTATAAAAAACAATCTCGAAAACAATTATTTGAAATTCATACTTTTCAAGAGAAATTCTCCTTTTATCAATGGAATTTTAAGAAATTGGAAAAATATTTAGTTGCTTTAAGAAGAAATATAATGCGACAATCGAAACAATATTTTTCATTCACTACTCAAAATAATTAAAAAAAAAAGAAATTTTATTTGCGTATTTATTTTTTGATTCAGTTTGCAATGATTATTATTTTATTCCGAAAAAATTAGATCTTTTCATCGAAATCCTTAGAGGCATCTTCTAGAAACTGATTCTATAGAAAAATATATATAATAATTGCTAATTTAATACCATTGAATTATTAAAGAATAGCTTTATTGGAAAAAAACTTTTTTAAATTAAACTTCATTATAAAAATTATCAATTTACAGAGAGTGAGTGAATTTATTATTAATAATTTCCATTAATTTCTATATAATTAATTATTAATAATGAGTATGTTCACTGTTATATCCCACCATCAGGACCTAAGTTACGAAATTTGAAATTTAATCTAAGTATTAGCGAGCAAAACTTAAGTAAAGCCTTTTAATCTAAATCGACAAACCCATTGTACTGAATTGATTTTTTTTCTCAAAAAAATTACTATAATTTTTAAATATCAATGTAGTTAACAAATATCACACTTTTTATAGTGTTATATTTTTTTCATTGTTAGTTGTAGAGGTCAGATTGTCTCAATCGAAGGCTGAAGGTGTTTTTTTACTTTTAATTTATTTTCTCAAAAAAATTTCTACAATTTTTTTTTAAAAACACTCTGCTCAACAAGTAACACAACTTCTGCGATATATACTATATATACCTAGTGAGTTTTTTATCTTGAGACAGTCTTATAACTCAAAAACAATGCACTTTATGAAAAAAAGTTTCAAATAAAAGTTTATTTATATCAGGGGAAACTAAACTACGCTATTGTTTGTCGACCTAGAACAAGCTTTCAAGGATATTTCGAGGTCAAGTTCTGTTTTTAAATAGAAACCTATATGTTTCTGTACATATTCTTAATCTAGAAAAAAAACTGAACAACTTTCATTAGAACTATTTTTTTATAGGACATCAAATAATAAAAAATATTAAACCAATTAGATCTCAAAAAAATCCTAATAATTATTTTTAAGAATCATTCAACTTAATTATCAAATAATAATGATCAAATATTTAATTATTAAATAAATAATTTATTAATAATTAATAATTTAATAATTTTGCCCTCAGGAGCTTCATTTTATCATGTTGTAAATCTATTGAATAAAAAAAAAAAAAACAGGAATGTAAAGACTACGAAGAAACTTAAAATGCCAAAATAACGAAATTGGAACTGGAATTCATCCAAAAGACTTGCGATACACTCATACACTCTGGAATGTCTCAGAACAGTGTCGCAAAATTATTAAATTAAAAAACTCACCCGGTATATATTTATTTGTATTGAAAGTTTATGAGGGGGTTATTTTAAAAAGGGAAAATTGATTGTATGACGAGGTTGTAAGTGAAAATCGTGCGGTACACATACCAGGATCTTATTGTTTATGTTATTTTAATTCAAAATCATAAATATGAGTAATTCGAAGACTATTTATAAAAATAAAATATCTTAATCTAAGCTAAGAATTTGTTAATCATCATCAGTTATAATATACAGGGTGATTCACGGTCGATGGCACGTTAGACGTTTATGGAAAACCGAACGCAGGATTTTTCTGAAAATTTACCACCTTACATTTTCTTACCTGTATCTATCGATCTAAAATATTTTCAGCATTGCAACGTTTCGGCTTCCATCGAAAAGTCGTAGCAACTTTATTTTTTTAAATGGAACACCCCGTATATTAACACGTTTTTAGAACCGTCTTTTTATTAAAATACTTTTTTGTTAATATTGTCCTATACCTATCTCTATCGGTTTTCGAGATAAAAAATAATTTGTGTTAAATATGGTGCAAAACATGGCCCTAATTAAACTTAAATAAATTAGTGCTCTCAATTCATGAAAAGTTAATATTTTGGTGGTCGTTTAGACAGACCCGAAGTATTTAATTTACGCCGAGAAATCGACTCCATATTATACAGGGCGTGCTAAGATTACTATTATTTCCGTTATTCATAAAAGGGGTCAAAAGTTCGTTTTTTCAAATGAGACCCCACATATGTTACTCAATAAATTGAAAGACGAAGAAAAATGCTTTAAGACGATATATCATGTCCCTATACTTAAAACATCAAGTTTTCTTAATAAAGCCGCTTTTTCGTGAAAAATTACATTTTAATGAATTTAATTTTAACTAACCATGGCAATATCAAGCTTATGACAGTTTGTTGACTATTTATAAGTAACTTATAAACAGTTTATTGACGATGTTCAAAAAAATCTCCCAAAATGACCGCAAATATTGATTATTCAAACGAAGTTCTTATGAAATTATTTATTTTGTACAATAAGAACTTTGTTTCTCTTTGTATATAAAAAGTTCGTTTGAATAATCAATATTTGCGATCAATTTGGGAGATTTTTTTGAACATCGTCCATAAACTGTTTATAGGTTGCCTATAAATAGTCAACAAACTGTCATAAGCTTGATATTTCCATGGTTAGTTAAAATTAAATTCATTAAAAAGTAATTTTTCACGAAAAACCGGCTTTATTAGAAAAGCTTGATGTTTTAAGTATAGGGACATGATATATCGTCTTAAAGCATTTTTCTTCGTCCTTCATTTATTGATTAATATATGGGGCGTCTTATTTGAAAAAGCGAACTTGACTGCTATGAATAGCGGAAAATAATAATAATCACACCCTCTATATAATATGGAGTCGATTTCTCGGCGTATCAGTACTTCGGGTCTGTCTAAACGACCATCAAAAATAACTTTCAATGAATTGAAAGCCTAATATAATTAAGTTTAATTAGGACCTAGGACCATATTTAACACAAATTATTTTTTAACTAGCCGATAGAAGATAGGACAATTATTAGCAAAAATATTTTAATAAAAGGGCGGTTCTAAAACGTGTTAATATCGAGGATTGTTCCATTTAAAATAATAGTTGCTACGACTTTTCAATGAAAGCCGAAACGTCGCAATGCTGAAAATATTTTAGATCGATAGAACGGAGCAAGAAAATGTAGAGGTGGTAAATTTTCAGAAAACTCCTGCTTTCCGTTTTCCATAAACGTTTAACTTGCCATCGACCGTGAATCACCCTTTATGTTTTATAATAGCTGCGAAACGTTCGGTATGCGAGCCCGGCTCGCAGATGCCCAGCTTTTTCTTTCAATTTTCGTATAAGACTCAGACTTCGTTCGACAAGAAAGAACACGGAAGCAATGCATTGCTTTCTCTTTTTCAAATAAATAATCCTTTAAAATATAGTACTAGGATTGGTGGCTCAATTTTACGATTATTTATTTCTTAAAACAGTAAAATGGTGAATTTAACATTTCTGAATAATTAAAAGGCTGAATGGGGGTGCATTTGAATAAAAATGATATCTGTCCGTTTGCTCCTTTGTTTGTGATTTATTTGGTTTTTCCTTTGACCTGTTGCCAGCGAGGCGTGCTGTCTTTTGATCGTTTGCCGGTGGCTGCTTTGCCCTTTCACTCTTGCAAAGTGGCCTTCTAATGAAGACATGTTCGCCGATTAATAAACATACAATTAAGCTTGCCTATGGCATTTGGCTTTATTTCATTCAAGGAAAATTTATTTTTAAGTTGATTCATTTTTCATTCGTTTATTGAAAAATATTTATAATTATCTTAAGGGGGCTTCTGAAGATAAATAAATAAAATCTTTATTACTCGACCTGCTTAGAGGCACAATTCCTCGGTGGCTATGTCAACAAAACATCAAAACAAATTAACTACAGAAATTAATAAAACATCAATACAAATCAATTACAAGAAATTAACAATTAACAAACAAAAAAAGAAAAAAGAATTAGAAATGTATGCTCATTAACAAATAATATGATCATAGATTTCCATCAAAAAACAAAACGTAATTTAAATAAATCCGCGCAAAAACCCGATACCAGGAGCAAACGACGCATTAGCCATCCCAACATTTGCTGTAACTTGTTAAGGGAACCTGGTCAAAACCTTAACAAGGATGGTATGACCTCTCTCTACATCAGGTAATCTCTGCTTGTGAGAACTAAATAAAATTTTGCACAACTCTAGGACATTAGGAATTGACAAAATTTATAATTGATTTAATCATATTGAAAATTTTTAAACACTATGTTTCAAAATCAAATTAGCGAAAAAAGTAAATACTTTATCAAGACTCAGTAGGCTTGCCATTTAGAAGAGTAATTTCTTTTTTTACATTTTCACCGAATTTTAGTGAAGTTCGATTTAATATTCTCCCTCTTTAAAATAACGAGTATCGTTTTGGTCAAGAAGCAAAAGGCCATTCCTAGAATAATAGAAATAAAGAAATTTATCTCTACTAGTCGTAAACAGGTCTAGACTTGTATTTGGCTGTGCATTAACTCTAAAGAAAGATAGTCATTCTATCCGTGCCCTTTTATTCATTTTCCTCAATCAGATTCTAATGAAAGAATCGTTCACCCTCACCTTTATGAAATAATAAAAAAAAAATGAAAACTTTTTCCAAGACTCAGTATGCTACAACTGCCTTAGTAATAAATAATAAATTCAAATCAAATATAAAATTGAGTATAAACTATTTCAAAACTCGGTAGAAATTATTGCATCGATCTTTAAAATTTTAAATTTTCTTAATCAGTTTTATAACTATTTGAGGGTTTTAAATTAAAAAAAAAAAAAAATTCATTTTTATAGTAATTCAAAACAGATCTGTTCGATTGTTTATTATTTTTACTATAGAAACGGATTAAAATCTCAAAATAATATCATTTTTTTGAATAATTTTGCATTTTTTAACCAGAAGATCTGGAGCTAGAAAGCCCAAAATCTTATCAGCTCTCCGCATTGGAAATACAAAGAATTCAGCATAATAACGAACTTTCTACGGATTTTCGTATTTAAGTTACCTTAATCCAGACACACATACAGACAGAGAGAAAAACATGGTTAAAAATGCTTTTGTCCACGTTTCAGGCATTTTTCAACACAATGAGCAAAAAAAAATTTGAGGTTCACTTGCCCCCCCCCCCCCGACCATACCGAATAAAAATTTGTTATCTATTTTTTTCTATACTTGCGATATTATTTATAATTAATATTAAAATTAAGTAATTAAAAAAAGTATACTCTCAATAGACTGAATTTCTGAGGTGGTGAAAAATACCTACCTTGATTTGAGCTGTTCCCCCCGACTGAAAGTTCACAAGGAATGTATATACGAATTAAAATATTATGATGCACACCTGTAATTAATTGAAACAATATGTCTTTACAAATTAATAAAAAGTATCATACAAGATATATATAACGACTATATAAATATGTATATATATATATATATATATATATATATATATATATATATATATATATATTATTTAATTGTTAGAGATTAGTTTCAATAGCTTAACTTTTATCATCAGTCCTTTTATTTAAAATATTTTATCAGTTATTACTTATTACTATATAAAGCGAATTTACTTACATCTAATCTGGTATTTAAACCAATGAGGAATAACAGATAAAACATTTGTAAATAAAAGGAGTGATGATGAAGGTTAAAACTTCAAAACTATAGTCTCTAAAAATCAATTAAATACAAATATTTATTAACGTTTAGGGAAAGCGGTGTTGGTTTATAGTGAAACATATTAAAGAATAGGAATTATTTCACGGATTATAGTCGTGTTTCACAATGTGGAAATAAAATTAAAAAAATTAAAAAATCTTTAAATTATATTTTGGAGATTTTTTATTTATCTCTATACATATTTCGGGCTATGAACCCTTCATCAGGAGGTTTAACAAAAAACCTCAATCTCCAAAATATAATTTAAAAGATTTTTTTAATTTTTCTAATTTTATTTCCACTTTGTAAAACACCACTATAATCCGTCAAATACAATAATTCCTGTGACAAATATTTATACTCGTTATATATATGTACATTTATGTTTATTTGCATCAAGCAGCGGACGACCTCATTGGTTTCTCTTTATGTAACTTTCTACTTTATATCTTATTTAGTTTAATGAGCTACACTACTGACATACAGACAGTGTAGCGACATAATCAGATCACTTGTCACTTTTTCAATAGGACCCTAAAAATCGCTGGTCGAGAAAAATGAATTGTTTTTTATTTATTCAAGTATATATAAAGAAATAGTCAACCCCTTGAATGTTTAACATTGATTGTCAATATTAGGAGATGCACTCTCTCCAAGAGTAAAAATGTCGAAGAATCGTAAAAGCGTCGCTTTGTGACCTGAAGGTATTTTCAAAGAAAATAGCAAAATCAGCAGGGCAGGGAAGGAAAGCAAGCCAGCCTGCTGGTGGAATATGATAAAATCTTGCTCTTTAAGTGTGCTCAGCCTAAGGCTCTTAGTTTCTCATCTCTTCTCCTTCCCTTTGTCTTTATCTAACAGGAGACATTGATCTTGCATCCCGGTATGATCGAATTTTATTTTAGATACGATAAAAAAATTTTAAAATTCCAAATATGAACTCCTTTAGAAATTGAGTGAGCTCTCAATAAAAAAACCCCGTAGAATTAAAATCAGAAGAATATTTAGTACTAGTTAACTTTTTTCAACAATTATTTATTTTAATGTTGGTCTAAATTTTTAGATTAGATTTGTTATTTATTTTATTTAATAAAATTTTATTCTGCGATCTTATTTATTCTGATAAAATTACGAAATAAAATATTTAGAAAAAAATGACTTTTTTAAGTTATTATACTTTTTAAGAAGGTCCTTTCGTCGCCAATGTTAAATAAAAAATATTAGTTTATAACTATAACTTAATTTTTTATAATAGTTTAAGTCTCTATCTATAGTTTGGTGAAGATTCAATCACATTAGAGAGCAAATTTAAACTAAAATTTAAACATTTTCTTAGTCTTATGGAAAATTAAGATCTCTTGAATTTACTACTATTAATTGATTAGATAAAGTTAAAAAAACTAAAAAATTAGCTTTTTGATGACTTGTAAGGTTTCTTTTACTTTACCATACAGGGTATGGTCAAGTATTTTAATCGTGCATGAAAAAAGTTGGTTTTTTCCTTCTTTTTTTTCAAAATATCTCAAAAACGGCTGAAACTATTTTGATTAAAAAAATTGAGCGAAACCATGGCATTTCGGTCTACAAAAAAGCTCTAATAAGTAAACATAGAAAAAATTATATTTTTCGAGATAATAATTGTTTTGTCAAAATGTCTGTTAGTCTGTCTGGTTGTCTGGTTAGTCCAGTTAGTCTGTGCGTTACCAAATTTTTGTGGACGAGCTAGCTCAAAAACTAGTGTGAATATCGAAACCAAATTTCACACGTAGTTTTGGTCCATTGAGATTAAGAGCTGATTAGATTTTGGTGCATATCGACCCAAAATTAAGGGGGGTGGAGGGGGGTTAAAAATTAAAAATCTAGGCCATTTGAGAAAACTCAACCAAATTTTGTATACATAATCAGTGGGACCCCAGAAGTCTAAAAATGCAAAAACTAAACGCCCAAAATGAGGGGAGGTAGGTCAAAAAATGAAAATCTTGGGCATTTACCAAACTCAACCAAATTTTGTATACATAATCATTAGGACCCCAGAAGTCTAAAAATGCAAAAACTAACCGCCCAAAATGGAGGGGGGGTGTAGGGTCAAAAAATGAAAATCTTGGCCATTTACCAAACCCAACCAAATTTTGTATACATAATCAGTGGGACCCCAGAAGTCTAAAAATGCAAAAACTAACCTCCCCCTACATGATTATAAATAATTTTATTAAATATTAAATATAAGTGAGGGGGCAGGTTGTATGGTAAAGTCAAGTGGATGGCCGCACTTGTCAGTTTATTTGGAATAAAATATATGATTGACCGACGAATTTACTTAGATATTTACTTTAAAAAATCACATAAATGCTATGTTTGGATGTAAACATAAACAGTATTAATACAACGCATTGCCAAATTATACAAGAGTTATTATCAGCTGGTTTTAATAAATCGAACTATCTTTTCTATTTAATTATTTTTTATAATTGTTTTTATTTCAAACATTTACGGCTTTCATACTATTTATTTTTTAATTCTATTATTTTTCATTTGTATTTTAACTTATTTTATTAAATATTAGATACTACACTTCTTTTGAATCAACTGGAGCGAAAGGACCTCCTTATTGCTTATTTTGCTTAAATATTGTTCTTTTTCAAGAGAGGATTTTTATTTTTTGTGCTTATTTATCCGGATTCTAGTCATCAGAATGCACGACAATTCGACACCTATTTCTGGAGTCGTTTATAAGTAAGCGAGGGGTGAATCTCGACCTAATATCGTGCACACTTACTTCCAATTTCACTTTGATTTCCAAGTAGAAGACAATAGATGAAGGGCCATTATCAAATGAATGTCAAAATAATTCCAAATATTCCAAAGACGTGTACACCTAATTCCAATCGCGGTTCACCTCTCGTAAGTAAGGTTGAGAAAGTATGAGGCCTTTTTAAATTTTTTAGATTTTCACAGCATGAAACCGGGCTGACCAGCCTGCAAACCTGACACACCAGAAAGTTAAAAAATACAGAAAAGAAAAGGATAATCGACCCTCTCTCAGGATAGTTTTAATCCAAAAGTATGAATAGTCATACAGGATTTATTTGTATTAAGATCATTGGCGCCGCCGGCCAGAGGTGCACTTGCACTTGCATTACATTCAGCATCTCGACTTGAAAATTTTCACACCTTATTTTTTTTAGAAAATCATTCTAAGGGATGTTTTTCTGTATATTTTCCATCATAACAACATACTCTGCTTATTGACAAAGAGTTGTTTCTTGGATTATGTAGGTATTCTGAAATGGCTTCAGAATACATCATTTTCACATTTACATTGCTATACAGGTTAATAATGTTGTAGTCAACAAATCATTGATTCATTCAATTTTAATATGTAAACACTAAATTTCCCCTAGCCACTAATTCATTCACTGAATTATAAACTTTCAAACCTTTGGCTTGAAATTTTACTTTGTTTTCCATTTTTAATCATCTGACTAACAACAACAACAGATTAGTAGTCAAGATCGGTATTCAACGCATTTTTCACTGTGATATCATGATTTCCAATAAAACATGATGTTTTTATTTGAACATAGCCTGAATATTATATGATAGAATATGATAATCTATTCAGATTCGGTATATATATATATATATATATTATACATATACCGTATATCACTATACGTCATTCAGATTCTGGGAGACCTGGACGACCATGAACTCAAGAGAGAAATCACATGGAAAATTAACATCTAAAAAAATCCTTTCTTGCATGATGAGAGACTTTGCATGATCCTAAGGCTCAATACGTAACTAATAATAATAATATTAAATATTCACTTTGTTTTACAAATATGTTTTATAAAAAAATTATTATTCATGTAATTTAAAAAAAAAAAAACCAAAAACAAAAAGAGAATCATTGTATTCAGATAATTGCATATTTATGTTTAACTTTTGCTATTTATCGAGGCGAAGGCCCTGGGCAGCGAAAGGCAAGCCTTCGGCGTGACTTTCAGCTAGTTCTTGGTTCTTCCATAACAAAACAGTTACTGTCTGTACAACTTCACGAACAACTGCATTCGACGCCATTTTCAAATGAATCAATTTTTTTGTTTGAATTGAATCAGTTTCTGTTGAAATGAAAAAACGAATTCAAGGCATATTCAACTTTTTTAAATTGAAAATAATCGATCAATTAAACTTAATTCGTGAGAACGCGCCTTTATTTAGGCATTCTATTCGGATGTCTAGCATTTCTGGTAATTTGCGGGGTTCCCATGAATCGGCTGTTGCCAGCAGGTCTGCTGTTGCCTGACTGCTTCTTCCTTCTTTCTTCTCTAATCTAGTCTTTTTACTTTATCAGCGATTATAATATAGAAAAATGTTTCCCGAAATTAACTTGAACTTAGTTTTGACATCAGTGGCGTACCGAGGGAGTATTAGATTATTTTATTACGAAAGGGCGGGGGCTGATTGTAAATTATTTTATTATTCCAGTGGCGTATCGAGGAAAGGGGAAACTGGAATCAGGAGGCGTAGCACCCTGGCCAGCAAAGATGCCTGCAAGTATATTACAAATTATTAGTAATTAAATTAAGTTTTCGTGAATTTATTTCTTTCCAATATCTTCGCTTTAAGGAGGTTCTTTCGCGACAATCCACACCAAAAGTTTTAGCCCCATAACCACTCTATAAATATGAACGGAACTAAAATTTTAGGTTATTTTTTACCTGACTGTCCACTCACACTAGGAAATCTCTATATAGATACACACATACTTGCCGGTCGTTTCCAAGCCATTGTGTTTATATCCCCTCCACTAAAAATAATCGCCCAGATATGTTTGTTTGTTTTTTGTTTTTTATCAAAAATAGGTGGTAAATAATTTCTATTTTTTTTTAAGTTACTCCAAATATATTATTCTAACAAATATTAGTTTTTCATCAAGATGGTGAAAGTCCTTCAATGAAAAAAATAAAATAATTATCATATCCCCACCCTTTCCCTATCTACCCTATGTTAAAAATGTCATTTTTAATTGCATATTATTTAATGTTTGGTGTGGTAAATCGTCTTCAAATTTTAACAGTACGAATATGTGTATTATGCCTTTTAATGACTTATATTCCAAGTTTCAAAAGCTTCTTGAATTTTTGCATTTGTAAAAGAACTACCTTAAAATAAAGATCGCGTTGTTTTTCGTACTTTCCGTGATTATATTAATTTAAAAAAAAGACCTGGGTTTGTCTTTAACTTCTACATAAACAAAAATGGTTCTTTATTAGAGAATCTATTTTCTAGGAAATTGAAGGATACAATGAAAAGTGTGTCTTCTGATGGAAAAATAAATTTTTAATTCATTTATAACGAACTATAGTTTCGAGGGCTTTGCCCTCTTTTTCGATCTACTACAATTAATTCTTGCGAATCAATTGTATTCATTTAATAATTGCTTTGATAATGTAAAGATTAGAATCATTCATAATAATTCAAAACAAGTCCGAAACGTCAGCGCCCTCCAGTAGGGAAAACCCATATCAATTGCGACACTAGTGGCCTCAAGTGATGGCTTGCTTGGTCATAAAAAAAACTGTTGACATTGTTAACAAACCCCTATAGAACTTTCTTGAGATATTTTATCAAATTTTACATTCATCTTTTGACCTGAAATCCTGATTCAATTATTTTTTGAATTCTCTAAAATATTATCATAAAAATTATCTTCTAAATTTTCAGTAATACCTATTGGTAATCAATTTTCACGATGCCAACTTTTAACGAGGTTTGTAATTTTATTTTCTAATTGACACAGCTTCAAAGATTAATTGTAAACATTATTTCTTAGTTCGAAATATGGATGAGCCAATTTGGCCTAGTCTTTCATAAACCTGAAGGTGGAGACCAGCCACTTTGGGTGCCAAAGGAAACTCCAAAGCCCAGGACAACTCCACCAAAGCGCAGGCCTAATGTACGAGTTTTCCGAAAAACTGCGTCTGAAGGAACGATAAACCATCGAACAGCCGAGAACTAAGGGCCTTGGCTAGAAATTGACATCCATTATTTCTACAATTTTGAATCGTCAAAATAAATTTATAAAAATATAATTCGATTTTATTTTTATTTCATTGCTTTATCCCATAATAAATTATTAAAAGTGAATTTAAACTTATTTAGGAAACAAATCAAAGATTTTAGTAAAAATATTTTTATGTTGCATATCGGAGAGATTTGTCTTAAGGGTTTGGCTAACAGCCCGGCAAGCTTAGTTAGCGCTTGGGTTCGATTCCCAAGGGGACGAACCCCTCTGATATGCAATGTAAAAATATTTCTACTAAAATATTTGATTTGTTTCCTAAATAAGTTTAAATTCACTTTTCAATATTATATAATTGGGTTGTTTTTTGAAAAAATTCCATCTTTTTTCAAAAAAGAAACTCAAAAAAAGATGCTTAAATCTTTACATTAATCATATAAATTATTAAGTTTAGTCTTAATATGAGTAGATTACGATAAGATGAAATCAATGTTAAATACAAAATAATGAAAAAATTAGAAGTTGCCCCCAACAAGAGACATATTTCTTTTATAGAAGGTATTTTAATCAATTTATGATGCTATTCTTTTTAATGAAATCTATCAAGTATATTTTAAATAATTCAAATATGTTAGAGAAACTCGACCTTTGTTGACTATTTAGACCACATGGTTCCACCCTTTAGCTTGATCACTTTCTCATCAGAAGTGCTAGGTTCTTTCAAGATCTATAAGGGACTGCATCTTCTTGATTATCCCCTTCTTGCATTAGAAATTTAAAAAAAGTACATTTTTTAAGTTTATTAAAAGTTTCTTATAGTATTCAAAAGAATTTTTAAAAAATCTGATCCACACTTTTTAGTCAAAAACTATAAATTCAAAATTTCATAATAATTTCACAAGTCTTCAACGATCTAACTGTAAAATTGATCATGTATATTTTGACATTTTTTAAAAAACACTTTTTAGACTCAAGGGTTTTGTTTAGTGCCTCGCAAGATGGATATTTCTCTATTGGTCCCTTTCTCCTAGGATAGTCACTAAGTGGAGGATTTCGATGCCTGGAGGGAGGAGGGGGAAGCACCCACAATATTCTTATTTATTTATTTTGCCTTATTTAAAGCCACAATATCATTTAAATTTTAAAATTTGTTTTTTCATTAAGAGAAATCAAAGATGTTATCACTCTGCATGATGCAAATAAACATATAAATATGCTGAAGGAAACAATAACAGAGTTTGTCTTCTGCTGGAATAATAAATTTTTCCAGCAGAAGAAACACTACTTTTATTGTCTCTTTCAATTTATAAAAATTCTGCTACTCTCGGCAAAAGAAACTTTCACTTTAGTTTAGGAAATTATTTGAAGAAATATCATTAAATGAACTTTGCACTTATCGCAATTATTATTTCTTGAATTTTTAGTTTAGAATAATAAGGAAATAAAACTCTATATATTTAATATTGCCAAACTGTGTGCCACATCACTGTAGTGTGTCCTTCGAGATTCCAGATCTACCGCGAAATATTTAAAAATATAGTTAAAAATAGTCGAACTTAAGGGTTTGCAGGATCAGAAAATTCACTTCATCCACGAGATATGAAGGTTTGAATTATTTTATAAAGAAAAAAAGGATAGTTTTCACGACACATGTTTGTGTTGTTCAGCAACTAAGGGTGACAAACTAGCCTACATATTTTCAGTGAGTGTTTGCAAAAGTCAAAAATAGCATTACATTTAAGGAAAATACAAGTCTTTGACTGGCAATTTAAAACTGCGGAACAGAAAAATTAAAAATTAACAGCTTGATTCTTCCCCAAGTTAACAAACAAATTTAAAATTTTGTTTATCTAATTTAGTGTCTCATTTTGACATAATTATTCCTCAAAATCAATTGCATCCTTCTGAATAATAAAAATATTAACTATATTACCCCCCCCCCCCCCCCCGCCCTGGCTTTTCATGGAGGTCAAATTACCTTTTAACAAGGATTTGTATTTACAAAAAAAGTTTTTTTTTAATCATTAATTAAACTTTGGAATTTTAGTAGAGTAAATGAAAACTACATATCCGGATGAAATATTTAAGAGATTAGTAAATAGTCTTATCGGGTTATGTAATTATCTAAATACATTGATTGTTTGTTTTTTTAGAAAAAATTATACCTAAACCTTTTTAATTTTATTATTATTACTTGCTTATGGACCCTTAGGATAACGCAAAGCCCCTCATCATGTAAGAATAAATTTTTTAGATGTGAATATTCCATGTGGTTTCTTCTCTTGAGTCCATGGTCGTCCGTGTCCCCAGAATCTGAATTCCCTATACAGATATATTCAGAATCTGAATGACCGGTTGGCATCTGGTTGGTGACGGGTGAGTTTGTTACCACCTGGGGTATATTGTTATTCTTCACATGATTCATAGTTGCTTGTTTTAAAGTAGTCCGGCGCACTCGTCGGGTTACTTTAGAACCAAGAATTGTCAGTTCCTGGAAGCGGGGAAGCCAGTATTATTTTGTAAATATTCATTTTTTTAAATTTTTGCTTCTAGCTGGGATTGAACCCGTGATTTTGTGTTTGCAGAATAGATATCACTTTATCCGCTCTCCTACAGGCTCCCTGAATATTTAAAATTAATATATGAAAAAAAAAACTTTTCAGCTCCTGATTTTAGCTCTCTCTGAAACTCAGCGTCCTGGGTGGAATCGCCCTTCGCACGGCTCTGATATTACTTACCTATCCTATATATATGTATATTATATGTCGATAAGCCAATGTTATTTATTGTTACTATACTTAAAATTATTTAATTTTATTCATACTGTTAATGTATATTTTGTTGAGAATTTTATTTGATTTAGCGCAAAACAAATTCTTCTTGTCTAGTGTGTCGTGAGGTAAAAAAGTTGACAGACATCTAAACTAAACAAAAGTGCATATATAAAATTATATGTGTTTTTTATTTACAAAATAAAACTTTTTAAAAAATTATCAAGAGAAAAGTTTTTATTTTGCCGAGAATAGCACAGCTATTGATTTATAAAGAGAAACAGGAGATTGTCCTCTGCTTGATGCAAATAATCAAACACATATATATATATATATATATATATATATATATATATATATATATATATATATATATATATATATATATATATCATATATATATATTTATTTATTTAATATATATATGTGTGTATGTTTATTTGCATCAAGCAGGGGACATCCTCCTTGTTTCTCTTTAAGAATTGTCAAGAGTATAATATATTTCTAAAAATTTCATTTTTATTATTTTATTTTGGCTTAAAGTAGGTATGTGTTGCCACTTAAATCTGTGCTCTATTAATTAAAGTCGGCGAGGATTCATGAATTGGACAAAATGTTGACTATTTTCCAGAAATAAACAATTTCACACATTAGGCGTACTATAACATACCTATATACTGAGTGGTAAAAAAAGGTACAGAAATATAATTCTAATTTTCTTAATTATTCTATAAAAATGTTCATCTGATCAAACAAAACCCATGTTTTCAAATTGGATAAAATTTGCAATGGAATATTGGTAACGTAATAACTCAGCTGGGCCACGGCAATTCCCGAGACATTCTCCTAAATTAATTCAATCAATAGAATCAGTATGATGTTATTCATTAACGAAATATAATATGCGGTGATTCCCAAATGATCTGGCTTGTCTCTATTCAGTATAGAATTTATTTTTAGCTAACGCTGTTGAACTCATTTATTGATTAAATTGAAAGTTTTTGCCGAGAGTAGCAGAATTTTTATATATTGAAGGAGACAATAAAAGAGTGTGTCTTCTGCTGGAATTATAAATTTTATTTATTTATAACAAGACTATAGTTTCGAGGGCTTTGCCCTCTTCATCAGTCTATTACAATGTATTCACAGGAATTAATTTATGAATGAAAGTTTAAAATCTTTCATGTGGTTAGGTTAAGAAAATATACAGTGTGGGTAAGTTCAGAATTGAAATTTGTACTTGTTTTATTATTTTGGCTGTAGGTGGCTTTCGTGAAGTTTATATTTTAGCCGCTATTTTTAAAATAAAGCTTTCGGGAATTTCTATTTTTCGATTTAAGAATTTTTTGGTGAATTATTGTATGATTTTAAAATTTCCAACGATTCGAAAATACTAATTTTTAAGGGATCTAATTCTGATCTAATTAATTTAATATTTGATTCATCTGGAAAACAATGTTTCTCGGAGATTAAATGGTCTGCAAATGCACTATGCCCTGAACTCCCTTTAAAAACCCTTTTGTGTTCCGAAATGAGTGTGTTTAAATTTATATAAATATAAACTTCACGCAAGCCACCTACAGCCAAAATAATAAAACAAGTACAAATTTCAATTCTGAACTTACCCACACTGTATATTTTCTTAACCTAACCACATGAAAGATTTTAAACTTTCATTCATAAATTAATTCCTGTGAATACATTGTAATAGACTGATGAAGAGGGCAAAGCCTCGAAACTATAGTCTCGTTATAAATAAATAAAATTTATAATTCCAGCAGAAGACACACTCTTTTATTGTCTCCTTCATTTATTGATGCTTGATACTGATATGGTCGAAGATTTTTTTCCAACACTCAGCATTTAAGTAGCTGCAACTGTGAATATATATTCAGTGGTAGAGTTTGGGACACTAATATATTATTTATTATATTATTATAAAGGAAAAAAATAATAAAAAAGAAAAAAATTGAAATACCTAAACATTCTCTCTTTCAATCCCTAAAATAATGGGGGTGAATTTTGTTGAGAAATTAAAACCTATAATGAAAAACGATATATTTATAGTTAAGAAATTATATTTGATATGAATAGATGGTGAAGTTAATTATGGCGAAATCGATCTCTGTTCAATATGAATAAATGATATACGTATTTTAAGTATTCTCATATTTTTGGAGCAACTCTAGATATATTAATAGTTAAGATGCCGCTATTTGAACCAAGCACCAATAAGTAAATTATGAAAATATTGTTATTTGAGTAAAATAGTGGAATAGTTAAATTTAATAGTTGGGTATTTAAATGGAATAATACGTAATTACGACAAGAAATGATATAAACTTGAATATTTTTTATTTATAATAAATATAGGTATGTATTTCTGACTAGAAGATGAGTATATTCATTTGATGTAGAATCTATTTTCAATCAAATGAATTATATAAATATTTATTTTAATTATTCATTTAGTTGAATTAATTATTATATTTGATTTAAGGTACAAGGTAATCTAATTTTAATATATATTAATATTTCTTATAATCTTATAGTGGGTTTAAAAATAAAAAAAAACAAATTAATGATGAAAACAAAATTGTTGTTAATTTTTTTTTTTAATATCTTAATTATTAAGATATCACTATTTGCAAAAAATCTAAGTCGTTTTATGATAAAAAACAAAAACAAAAAAACATTTGTTTAGATATAATAAGAGGTTTCACTCGAAGTAAACAAAACATTCATTTAATATTAAGAGATATCTAATAGAATAAAATAGATCACTCAAGTATATAATATATTTGGATTAAATACCTACAACTTTGGTCATATTTGGAATGATTTCGATATACCTTGATTATTAATAAAATATCTTTTGAATAAATAAGAGCTCATTAAAAATGCTCAACTCTATCAATATATTTATTATAAAGAAATTGTTTTTCAGTGTAGTAAATTATAATGACCCTGAAATTTGGCATAGTTGTAGATTTGGGGCTATAATAAATAGACAAATCGAAAAGTCCAGGCTTACCCTTTTTCAACCCGTAAAATGAAGATCTGAACATTTTAGGCAAGCCATTTTAAGCAAAGAATCACTTTAAAACATGATTTGAGTTATAGGTAACCTGTTTAACCCTAGAAGGTTCAACCAGGACTGTACAGATCTTTTGCATGTAAACCTGTGCATAACTTTTTTGTTTTGCTTGTTAGAGACGAACCGGTCCATGACTTCCTAGAAGTGGCTAAGGCGAACACAATGAGCACAAAATCTGACTGCTCATATGTTTGTGTTTGGTTTTATTCGTGTTTACAAACGAAATGGTTCATACGGTACAAGCAGGTCTGTGCAGACCTATGCACGTATGAATGGTGGGGCAGGCCTTTGAAACTTGTTTTGACTTGTATGAGCATGTAGAACGTACACATTGAATAGAGCGCAGGCAACGTGTTAGTATAGCAGCAGCCTTTGAGGTGTAAACATCTGTGAATTTTTATTGAAGTGAATTTATTTGGGGGTTTTCCACAAAAATTTGGTCATTTTTTTCTTTTTGTTTACATATAAAAATGGCATCAACATCTGGTATCGATGATGATATGATGGCCGTGGTGAATCGCACCACAAGATATCAAAATTTATCGGAAGAAAAGAGGAATAAATTGGAAGAAAGATTAGCCATATGGTTAGCCGGTTCTGATGAAGAGGCCGAGGAAATCAATTCATTCGAAGGCGACGATGACACGGATCCTGATTATGTGCCGCCGTTAGCAGATACGGCTTCCGATGCTGAGACAGACATCGTTATTGAAACCGAGGAGCTCTACCATATGACGATGATGAGGATTTAGAAGATTTATATGAAAGTGCTGCAGCTGCCAACAAAGCGCTTGAAGACGTCGATATGGACGAGGAGCCATGTTCGGCTAGCTCGGTTATAAAATATCGTTCAAAAGATATCAAGCTTTGGTAAAGCGCTCCGCCGGCCACAGGTAGACTTCGTACGCATAACTGCGGCCCGGCTCCGGGAATTATGCGAAACCCGATTTCAATTTTTAAATCTCTAATAACACCCGAGATCGTAAGTATAATTGTGCGTGAAACGAACCGCAAGACCAAGGAGCTATGCCGTCTATGGTGTGCCAAGAATCCTGCCAAGACACCGCCAACGTGGACGAAGAGTGTAACAGAAAATGAAATATGCGCCTTTTTTGACTAACTTTGTTTGCCGCCATATTCGGGTCAAACAGTCAGCCTGCTTTTGAGTTGTGGAACAAAAACGGAAACACTATCTAGAGGGCGACCATGTCTGGGCACCGATATAAAGCTATTCTTCAATATATTCGATTCGATAACGGAAACACGAGACCTGCTCGACTATTAGAAAGCAAATCCCAGTGCCCAGAAACTATTGATGAGCAATTGTTCCCGTACCGAGGCCGCACGGGCTTCACTCAGTTTATACCGTCGAAACCTACCAAATACGGAATAAAAATCTGGTGGATGTGTGACACCAAATTCAATTACCCACTGAAAGGAATAATATATGTTGGAAAACAGACAAATGAAGCGCATGCGGTAAATCTAGGCGAGAACATTGTTCTGAAATTGGTCGAAAAATAAGCCGGTTCTGGACGAACAGTATATGCCTCTCGTCTTTTGATTTGGACACGGTTTTGATGACAAAACGATCGGCATATGTAGCCTTGAATGCCGTGTCTAATCTTTATTTGCTTACCTATGGATACATTGTTCTCTAGAAAATATAAAAATATGTTTTTATTATTCACCTTGTCTTTTTCCTAGCATTAAACATATTTACACACACTTTTAGGACACCTGCCTATGAACTCCCATACAAACCCCATGTAGGTCTGCCCAAACCTAGTTGTACCAGTTAGCGCCAAAAAATCCCTGAACCTCCTAGGGTTAAACTTGGAGCTGTTTCGATTACTACATAAATATTTCTTACACACTTATGGTTGAAAGAAAACTATACATAGATATCAAATTTAGATAGGATTAAGAAATAATTTGGTCAAAAAATTCATCATTAAAAATTCCTCTTCTAACTGAGAAGAAATTGAACGTCTCAGCAAGAATTAGAGAACCGTCTGACCTATCGCTAAAAGTTTAATTATGCAATTTTCAACGAATTAGGTTAAACTATTTAATGCTAATTAAATTGTTTTTTGTTTGTTGCCAAATTAATTGGTTTATTTTGATCTTTAATACAATTAAGGATTTATTGATTCTTTTTAGAATTTAATTGTAAATTAATTACTTCTCTTGTAAACAATAATTAACTAAAGCCACAAAACTATCTTTAGGAATATTATTTATTTATTGTTAATTATTTAATACTAGCTGCAAGGCGGGCCTCTAGCTAGCTAGGTGGCTTCGGCCCCTGGACTCCCACCCGCCTTTAGTTGCTCTCTCTCCGCTCCAATAGTCTTCATAATTTCGAATTCTCTTAAAACTGATTTCTATCTTAGCTGTCTTCAGGATCGAAGAAAATCTCAATGCCACAGATTGAAATAATTTAGAATTTTAAAATTTAATCTCCTCCTATCGTCTTTCAAATTCTCTTGAAGATACGTCATGTGTAGGAGAGAAATAAAGGATGTAAATATATGTATATCTTTCTTATAAAAAATAATTAACTATTTGTTTACATACTTACCTTGTTGATTTCATATTTAATTAACTGTTTTCATACTTAACTCAGGGTTTAAATACTTAACTGTCCGCTTTCACACTTAACTACCCGTTTTCATACTTAACTATCGCGTATTTACCTACTTACCTTGTCAGATTTCTATATTTAATTAGCTCGGTTTTCTAGACTTAACTATCGGTTTTCTTACTTAACTCCTCGTTTTCCTAATTAACTCGCTGTTTACATACCTACCTTGTTGATTTCATACTTAATTAGCTGTTTTGTTATTTAACTCACGGTTTAAATACTTAACTCTCAGTTTTCTTACTTACCTCTCAGTTTTCTCACTTACCTCTCAGTTTTCTTACTTGCCACTCAGTTTTCTTACTTACCTCTTCATTAAAAGAGATATATTTTTGTTTAAATATCTCAAAAAATATTACTTTCTTAACCCTGCTCTAAGATCGGTAGTTGATGATGAGGGGGACACATATCAACTTGATTGAGAATTTACAGAAAAAATAAAATATTAATTTTCGAAAAATTAAAGTCATTTTAAATAGTAAGATTTTATATAGATTTAAATGAGTATAATTTCGATGGAATATCTCGAAAAAATCACTTTTTAACTCTCTCTAAAAAGCGACATTGATAGCAAAGTGGGAACCCGAGGGGTGATCCGCGATTGGAAGTAGGTGTACACCTCTTTGAAAGTATTTTGGAAGTACTTGGAAATATTTGGAAATACTTGGAAATATTTGGAAGTGCTTGGAGATATTTGAAAGTGCTTGGAAATGTTTGGAAATATTTAGGAATATTTGGAAGTACTTGGAAATATTTTGAAGTACAAGTGGAAGTAGGTGCACATCATATTAGGTCGCGGTTCACCCCTCAGGAACTCTTATCAACTTGATAAGAATTTATATTAAAAATAAAATATTAATTTTAAAAACTAAACTCATTTGAAATAGTAGATTTTATATAGATTTAAATGAGTATATTTTTCGATGAAATATCTCGAAAAAATCACTTTTTAATTCCCTCTAAAAAGCGACATTGATACAAAGGCTTTATCATCTTGATTGAGAATTTACAAGAAAAAAATAAAATATTAATTATCAAAAAAACTAAACTCATTTTAAATAGTAGATTTTATATAGATTTAAATGTCGTCCGATTTGGGGTGGAATGCCCCATTTGTATTATTTTTAAATGATATTCATCTTACCTCTGGAAAAAAAATTATGGGTACTGCAATGTATCGTACGATATAATAAAAAAATAATTGTATTTATTTATTTTAATTTTGTTCAAAAAATAACTTCACCTCAAAATGCCTTAAATATAAGCTGATCAAATCGATTCAAATAAAATTATTTTATAAGATTTATTTTTCAATAGGGGAAAAAAACAACAAATAGTAAATCGATCTATATCGTTTGGTCATTTCATTTCACTTCGTTGAAATATTGGCTTCAAGAAACAGAGATAAGATTAAATGTGTAGTTGGGGCGATGATATCTTAAATTATCCTGTAAGTCTACTGATATATTTAGGAATAGCATCCTAAAATATACCTGTTTATTATCGGAGCGATTTTGGGAAGGATATTAACCTATTTCGAGGCGATTGCTATCTCGTGCTAAAAGGCTCTTGACTTTCGAATAAAACTACAAGCGAAAAATCCAAAAGAAAAGCAGCGCATCTCGCCTCCTTGAAACAGCGAGAAAGCCGCCAAAGAAAATGACCTTCTTATCTTTAGATTAATAATTGAAATTGGAGAAAAAAATTAAGCTTTTTTTCAAGACTTGGTACGCTGTTTACAGATACGGTAAATTAATCATTTTAAATTGTAAATATTTAAATATGATGTTCATTTCAATTTAATATTTTCTTAGCTAGAATAAAAAAGGCCGTTCCTAGAATAGTAGAAATTAAGAAATTAATTCCATTATAGTGTGAAACAGATATGGACTTGTATTTGCCTTAGTTCTAAAGGAAGAGAAATCATTCTATCAGCGCCCTTTTTACTCATTTTCCTTGATTAGATTATAATGAATGTATCGCTCACCCGCAGATTTATTACGTAAACAACAAAAAAAATGAAATCTTATTTACGCTAGAGAAGATCTCATAAGTAATTAATAAATATAAATTATCTATTTATGCCTATATTACATTGGGTCATCAAAATTTCAATAAAATCATTCAAAAAATGTTTTCTGATTTTTTTTTGAACCATAAAGTTCGAAAACTAGAAATCCCAAACTCTAATGAGTTTTTCGAATTGGAAATTTCACCACAAGAACTTTCTAAGACTAGTCATTCTTAGGTTATTGCGGGTATCTAATCCAGAAATATTAATATGCTTATTCCTTTATTATTAATCAGATATCACTTGCAATTTGCAGTTCACGTTGACTTAAATTCAAAAAGTGATCATCTCGTCTGAAGACATCGAGGAGTCATCATCGAGCCTGCGATATCGACAATCCACTGCTGAATATAGGCCTCTTCCATCAAATGGAAGGGGGTTGGCATTAAGTCACCACGCTTGCCAGACGGATTGGTGACTAGGAATCAGATTATAGCCGGTCAAATATCAATGCAGGGACTAGGACTCGAACCCGGGACTCCTGCTTAGAAGGCTAGTGTCTTTAAGCTCTCGGCTAATCCGATTCCCACTCTCGAGGAATAACCATTCTAAATTGTATTTTTGACCTTTCGGTTATTATTGGTAACCATTGCTAAAGACAAAGGAGGAATCGACTTAAAATAAAAAATAACGATCATTTCCTTCTTATCTAATATTAGAATAACCTTATTGCATTCCATTTTTGATGTTTTGACTATTAATGGCAACCTCTACAGAAAACGTGGAAGAATCGACTTAAAATCAAAAAGACTAAATTCTTTTATGGTAAGAAGCAACTCAAGTTTGAGTTGTAATAGAAAGAACTATTTCAGAGTGTATGTGTAATATTGGTCCATAGCTTTCTCGAAATTCCGGGACTGTTTGACATTTAACCAGGATTCTAGACAGCAACTTCAATTCCGGGACAATCCCGGCCAATCCGGGTCGGTTGGCAACCCTAATCTCAAGATCGCTGGTGTTCGCGAGCACCACGTGGAGAGTAGAGAACGGCTGTTTTAGAGCATAAATCGAGCTACGAATCCAATTGAAATCATCAAATCTGCTTTTGTTTACACGCTACAATGCTCTTCAATAACTTTTATATCGCTTGTATTTTATATTTTATTTGCGTTTTATTCACTTGTGAGTTGAAAAGGCCCCTAAGCCAGACAACCTAATTAAGAAAGATATAAATTGTTACTTGGCAGGGATATAAACCAAGCTAGTCTCGGGCTTAATTGGTCTAACTCATTACATAAATGGGGAGGATAAATCAAAACCTCACCATCATTGAGTTTTTTTTTAATTTATTTGGCCTGAAGAACACAGCTCATTTTGGCCATTAGCACAGTTATTATATTACCGAAGGTAATCACATACAAAATATAGAGATCAAATTAGGAAAAGTATTGTAATTCAATATAATACAAAACAACAATAAATATCCTTAATTTAAATTCGTATTATATTAATATAATTAAATATTATACTATACCTTCCTATATCTTTACTAAAGAAACCCGTAATTAAAATTGAAAGCGACGAATTGATAATTTGGGCATTTTTCCATTATGAATATTTAATCGCCAAGTCTGTGGACGGAGCTTAAATAATGGTCTACGAGATGGCAAATTAGCTGGTAATTACCGTTTAATTAACGCACATTGCCTCCTGGGAGCACAAAGGTGAAGAGTTGACCTCAAAATATTGACTCGGTAAAAATTACGAAAAATTAACATCTCCGCAAAGATTTTACAATAGGAAGTGAAAGAGTGAAATATTAGTTCTGACTTCTGGTTGATGTCTTTATCAAGAGACAGGAATTGGCCGATTTAGTCAACGAACCTTTTACTTGACTCGTTGATGTAATTAGTCAAGTCGTCGAGAGTGTCCACGATTCTTATAAATTTACACAGACTTTTCAAATAAATTGAGTCAGAGCAGAAAAGAGAAAGAGCCAAAAATATAGGAAATGAAATGATGTGTATGTTTATAGTAGGTATTCACATGACTTGGCCATATCGCCCAGGGGAGCAGGAATTCTAAATATATGGGGGCTCGAATTCTTTTCTTATTTATTTATTTATTTATTGAATGCATATTATTAACTTCAAATGAGGACTTTTCCATATCAAATTAAGAATTTTAAAAAATCAAAAATCAAACTTTTTTAAATCAAATTCAGAATTTCTTAAAAACCATGCAAATTTTACATATTAAATTATAGCTTTTTATCAGAAAACGTTTCATGAGATTACAAATGTTAATCTTGAAAAAGTTTTAGTTGATGAGCTGAAAATTGGTACTCAAATATCATAGAGTTCTCCTAATTTTAGCTTTTTACTCTGAAAACGTTTTCTGGAAGTACAAAATGCCAATCTTGAAAGGTTTTAGTTAATGAGCTGAAAAGTGGTAACCAAATATCTTACAATGCACCAAATTTTAGCTTTTTATCTGAAAAATTTTCTCGAGAATATATATACCATAAATTGTCATTTTAGAATAGTTTTAGCTAATGAGCTAAAAAGTGATTAGCAAATATCTTAAAATGCACCAAATTTTAGCTTTTTACCTGAAAACGTTTTCTGAGAGTTAAATTAAATTGAAAATTTTTCTTAACTATAAATTTTTTCTATTTTTTAATTGTTTATTAATCAATTTTAAATTTGATTAGAAAAAGTCTGATTTTGATTTTTAAAAATCCTGAATTTGATATGGAAAAGTCCGAATTTGAATTTAAAAACCTATATCTCAAGAAAAATTTAAGCTATAAAGCTATTTTGGGTTAAATATTTTAACAAAGAGTAAGAATTATTTATTTTATTAAATAACTCTCTTTTATGTGTGGTATAATATTAAAACAAGAACGGCTAGTTTTCGAACTCTTTCGACTGAATACGGCCATAGGCGCTTTAAATAGGTCTAGTATCACTTGACCAAAAGTGTATTGGTATTTTGAGTCAGGTCGTTTCTCTAGAAAGATACCATAGTCCCCCTGTTAATTTCTGGCATCCGATCAGCTCCTACAAATAAAGAGGCGAAATTTGTAGGATAAATTCACATCTAATAAATAAGCAATGCTAGAGTTTGGTATGGTGGAAGAGAAGGCACTCTGAAGAACTCGATTTACTGCCGCAAGATTTAGTGAAACTAAAATTAAAAGGTTTCAAGGATCCTAGTAGCTAATTTTCACAAGAAAATAAATATTGTTTTTGAATAGACTTCATAAATGAACTAATTTTTGTTCAAACAATTTCAATTTTCCCCTTTCTTATATAAATGTAAAAATAACTTCCATATGTTTCTCTTATTCACTGAAACCGAACCTTCTGAAAAAGGGCTCGTCTCCCGAAATATATTATAGATAGATTCTTACTCAAAAATAATATTTATTTTGTTGAGAATGCTAGCTAGTAATATTTTGATTTTCATTTTGTCTAAATTCCGTTATCGACGCGATAACCCGAGAAAGAAAATCTGAGAAAGTTATTTTTAGTGCCAAAATGTTTGCATTTTATTCAAAATGAAGGATTGGTTTAATTTTAGCTTTTAACTTAAGAATATTCGGATGAAAAAATGCAAAAAAATCAAGAAAAAAATTGAATTTTTTAAATAGAGATCTCACAAACAGAGGTCGGCATCCTTTTTTAGTAGTCGGGCACATTTCTGAAATGATAAAATTTCGGCGGGCACCGCCCAACTCTCGATTGAAAAGAAATTTTTATATATGAAAATAATATATAAATATAATATAAATAGTAATAGATAGATATGTTAATACATACAATTTAAATTTATTACATACGAATATATTGCACATAATTTAAATTTAATGCGAGTTTGATGACATTGCAAATTTTTAGCTAACTTATTGTAATTTGGCACATAAGTCGAATTCCTAGTTCTTAGACATTGGTCCAAATGAGCATCGGTGAGGGTTGATCGGTGCTTCGATTTAGGTACTTCATATTTAAAAACAAACATTCTCAAAGATATGAGAGCTCAATTTTAGAGCTAAACAATGGGTAATTTGGTACATTTGTTAAATTCCAAAATGTATCTTCGCGATGATGTGACTTTAATTCGATATTATTTTTCATATTTCTAATCTCTAATTTTAGGTCCTCCTTATTTGAAATATCAAAGTATTTTGCAATTTTAATAACCACATCGTCATCAATTTGTTCGAAATAGTTAATGAAAACATTATAAATGCTTCTAAATGACAGAATTCTTCAAATCAATAATAAATAATCGAAATGTTTGGCAAATTGATTAGTTGCAGATTTTTGCGCTTTTTTTAAATTTGGAAAATCCAAAAATTATCTATCTCCATATGTGATATAGAGCGTTAATTTAGCTATAAACGAGGGGTGAACCACGACCTAATATCGTGTACTCCTTCTACTTTAATTTACAAGTAGAAGACAATAGATGAAGGGTCATTATCTAATGAATTCCAAAATAATTCCACATAATTCCAAAGACGTGTACACCTAATTCCAATCGCGGTTCATCCCTAGGCTTTAAAAAGTATTTCGGACATTTATCATCGGACCAATATGTTGATTTCTACCTTGTAATTTCAAATTTCTTTCTTTCAATTTTATCTTTAACTCTGTTTGAAAGACAAGTTTAATTAATTTAATTTTGATTCTCATCAATTCATCTAGTGACGTATAGATTTCCTTAGTCAAAATTTAATTTAAGGTTAGACCATTTTAAACACATTGTACAATTAGTGAAATATTTACTAGTTTTTAGAATTTAGATATTTGAATGCGAACACTTTAAAATTCTTTCGCAGGCCCACACGTTGCCGACCCCTGGTCAAGCGTTCGCTAATAAAAAATTGCCGATTCATCAAAATTTATGGGATGTGTACCGGGTTTTGAAAAAATCGTCAGTTTTTCCTTTGTTTTTTTACTTGAAATTGTTTTAACGTGTGAAAAGGAGCAGTTTATTCTTGTTTTGCTCTCACGTTTCATCTGGATTTCTTTTTATTGGTAAGATGTTTGTTGTTCTATTGAATAAGGGCTGACTCTATTGTGTGTGAAACTTTACAAATCTAACAAATAATCGATTCAATCTTTACCAACTGTTCTCAAACAAAACACCAAACTTGTGTTTAGTTAAAACAAATACGAATTTTTCTTAATAAAATTGGAATATTAGTACTCCCATACTGAGAGTTCCGTGTCTATATCGCATTCCTTTTCATTTGCCGTTGATAAAGAGAAAATGAGGGAATTTGTGAAATTTTTCATAATTTTTAGCTAAGTCGTCTATACGTCGACAGTACAAAAATATTAAAATGGCGGATACTTTGGGACCGTCTCACAATTAATTTTTTTAAAAATTAGCCTAATTCTTCTTAAAGAGATCTTAAGGGATACCTTACACCAAAATAATTATTCAATTAAAACTTTAATACGATTTTGATTTCAGGAAAATAGATATTTAAATATAACTGTAAATTTGAAGTTGGTATCTTATTTAGTTTATCACCTATACTGATCTGACAGACAGATATTTTGTAGTGACGCTAAGGGCCAGTTGTATGTCACAAAGTAAATGCTTTTTATAACTAACAAGAAGGTGTAGATGGTAAATGGAGGGACTGGGATGGCCAATCAGATGACAGTCCATTTATCATCTACCCTTTGTTAGTTGTAAAAAGCATTTACTTTTACGATATACAACCGGCCCTAAAAAGGTACCCGTTTTACCATAAACTGAAAGAAAAAGTGAAAGTTTTTCAAGATTCGGCAGTTTCGGTGAATAAATAATTTTAAATGAAAAATATCTAATACGAATATTAAGGTAATTAGGTAATATCGATTTAATATTTTCTTACCTAGAGTCCAAAAGCCTTTCCTTGAATAATTGAAATTAAGAAATTAATCTGTGATAATCTGAAACAGATATGGACATGTAGCTGTAATCTCTACAATGCTTTAGCTCTAAAGGAAGAGAGATGATTCTATTCGCATCCTTTTTTACTCATAAAAAGAAATCAATGAGGGTGTCCTCTGCTTGATGTAAAGAAACATATACATATATAATTTTTTGTTTGAGACTATACTATCGAAGGTTAGACCTTCATCATCAGTCTTTTAATTATAAATATTTTATCTTTTATTTCTCATGGGATCACTTACCCGATCGAATATAGAAAAACTCGTTTTGTTGTTATAGCAAGCTACTCACATAATAAATTATAGTTTAAAAAAAACTAAGAAACATACTAATGTGCACTGTACTTTTGTACATAATAATAATAATAATAATGTAATAATCAAAAAGTGTCGGGCGCAGAAGCATGTACTTTTAATTAATTTCGATAAAGTACCTCACGCTTTTTGATTATTACATTATTATATAGTACTTTAGGTGTTTTTAATTCTTTTTAAATTAAAATTTATTTTTTTACTTTTTAGTCTTAATTATTTTTATAGAGAAATGTTTGCAGAATTTAACAGAACAAAAGTCACATTCATACATAAATACATACATACAGGTGAAGCTAATAAAAGCGTGTTAAAAAAAGATGAATCAACAACTCTGCTACTCTCAGAAAAACAAAATCTTTTCAACTTTTTAGTCATTTTCCTCGATGACATTCTAATGAATCGTTCTATCACCCGCACATTTATTAAATAACAAAAAAAGTGAAAACTTATTTATGCTAGAGATAGGAGTTAATAACAAACAAAGGAATTAATAACAAAATTAAATATACATTGTTCAAGTATGTCTATTGTCTATATTATAATATTATCGTAGAATCTTAATAAAATCATTCAAATAATTATGTTTTCTGCATTTTTGAACCAGAAGTTCTAAATCTAGTAAGTTCAAAATCTAACTAGTTTCTCGCATTAAAAATACAAATAATTTAGCACAAGAACGAACTTTCTACGGCTTTTCGTTTTTTTTTTTTAATTTATCGTGGATATCTGAATCCAGACACATAGCAGAAAAAAATCATGGTTTGAAATTATTTACGTTTTAGACATTTTTAAACACAATAAGAAAAAAAAATTGAAAATGTGTGTATGAGTTTAATACTATTAGGTGTAGCGAGTAAAATGATAACAAAAAAATCTAAAAATTTGATAGCTGGACTAAATAACCGATAGAGAGCCAGGAAGCAATGTGGAGCAGGAGGTCTTAAGGTAGAAATCATCAAGAAAAACGAAGCAAGATTTCTCTCTTGGTGGTTCTTGAACATTTGAAAGAGAGAGGAAGCCAGAAAGGCTCTTTTCGAACTGGGGTCAATTTCCCAAACTAATTTCCCACTAGACAAATGGAAAAAAGCAATCCATACTACATAGTGAGCTATCGAAAATGAAAATGTAAATGTCCATCTTTTTCGAAAGGTCACCCTCCGTTAATGCATTGTATTGAACCGAGATATTTTGATGATTAATAATTCTATCACGACCCTAGAATGAACCATATAGGAAATCAAATAAATAGAATCCTAAATAAACATTTGCCTTAATATTTGGCCATAAATATTTGCCATAAGTAGAGAAAATAATTAATCAAGAAAAGATGATTAAGCTAAAATAATAATTATTATTTTATACTAAAAGTAATAATTTGAAACTAAAGCACCCGTGCTTGGGATAAGTAAATAAAGAAAAGTTTTGATTAGAAAGTTCATTTTTCTTTGGAAATAAATTGTTATTTCGCAAAAGGATTCAGTTCCTCTTTTTAGATATGTTACTAACTACCTGTGAAACTTGTTGCTGACAGGCCTTGTGCTGTTTCAAAATATAGGTTATAATAAAAATAAAAAAGTATACCTACCTTTTTTTATATAAATGTCAAGATGCTCAGCATGAGGCCTTAGCCTGCGAGAGACAATTCTAATTTTTCTGGTCTCTATATAAAAAAAATTCATTTATAATATTAATTCATAAAGAGAAACAAAGAGGTTGTCCTCTGCCTGATGCAAATAAACATATATATATATATATATATATATATATATATATATATATATATGGGCCAAGCCTTCGAAACTATAGTCTCAAACAAATAAATAATATATATATAGGTACATTAGTGTGGTTCTTATTGTGGGTATTTTCAAATTTTTACCCGAACAAGGGCTCATATGGTTAGAAATAAATAAAAAAATCCTCCATGTTTCAAGTCTCTATCTCAATTATAACCTGTGCCCAGCGATGTAAGTTTCTCATCTAAATAACATGGGGTTTTTGCTATAGAAAGATTAATTTTTTATTCTGTCCAAAGTAATAATTCAAACTCTGTAGACTTTATCCTTATAATAGTAGCTATCCCTCAGGATTTTTACAGATTTTTAGCTATTATAATTTTGGAGTCTATAACTTAGTGACATTAAGATATATCAGTTCTATCTAGTTGTAACTCCAAAATTATAATAGCTAAAAATCTATAATAATTCTGATGGATAGATACTATTATAAGGATAAGTCTACAGATTTTCAAATTTTTTGAACCATTACTTTGGCTGGAATAAAAAATTGATCTCTCTATGGCAAAACCCCATGTTATTTAGATGAGAAAGTTACATCGCTGGGGGCACAGGTTATAATTGAGACAGAGACTTGAAACTTAGGGGATATTTTTTTTTATTTATATCGAACCATATGAGCCATTGTCCGTGTAAAAATTCGAAAATACCCAAAATAAGGACCAACCTAATATACATATAGATATATATATATTTGATATATATGTGTGTATGTTTATTTGCATCAAGCAGAGGACAACCTCTTTGTTTCTCTTTATGAATAGACAATCTCTGCTACTCTCGACAAAATAAAAACTCTTCAATTAAAACTGAAAATATTTATTTTAGAGAAAACAAAGGTCAGCTTCCAATTCATGTTCAGGCAATTTTTTAGGCCCCCAGCAACTTCTCGGTTCCACCCTGGATACAATTCGAAACGAGCTATAAGACATAAGACGGTGAAGAGACAAACGATTTACCGCATTCGTGACTTGTGTCAAATTTGATACCAATGACTCAATTCTTAATGCCCCAAATACTGGTCGACACAAAACAATTTGAACATCAGAGGATGGATTTTTTATTTTGGGTAGTAGTCAAGGACAAAGTTCATCATTGTCGAAAACCACAGTGTCGGTCATTTATAAAGCTACATCCGAGATGCATTTCAAGAATACATATACCCAGAGATACTTGTGAAAATATGTTTATTGAAGCGTGAAAGGTAGCCTTCAAAGCTGAGTAAATTGTGATGGACCACAGTTTGAGCATTTGCTGTCAGGGCCGCCGAGTGGGTATAAGAGTCATCATTGTGCAAAAGAAATTTAGCGCCCTTACCCCTGATACAAAATTTTTTAGTTAAACAAAATAATTAATTTCAATTCAAAATATGTTTATTTAGTTGCTAAATCTTATCTCTGTCTTAATTTATTAATTTTCATTATATCGGATGTTTCATGACACCTTAGCATTAACACATCAAAAGTATAGAAATTATCGTGGTTACATGGAGCCCGTGTGCGGGGCTCAACCTGCATTGATAAAATTTTCAATGCTTTTGTATTGTATTATGGTATACCTACAATAAAATTTAATTGTAAATGTAATAATTGTTTATTACAATTGAAAATATAATTGTATTTGTAATCTCAAAATAAATGTTAATCTAATCACCTATACTTTTGGTTCACTAAAGATTATAATTTCATTATAGTAGATATATCAACTATTATATCAGGTTATACTTGAAGTTATCAAATGATCTTTCATTTTAAATGAAAAGTAGGAAAAACAGAAAAGTACTAAATGACTATTATCAAGTATAATTATGGTTATGGGTTTTTAATTGATCATGAAATGACGTCATCAAAGATCAAAGAGCTTGTGACTATCGAAAACCGTCGTAAAAAACTATAAAAAACAAACCTATTTTATTTTACTTTTACTCAGCTGTTTGTAGCTTTGGAGAATAAATATTTTTTAGTATTTATTTAATATTCATAGTTTAGCAAAAAAAATTTATTCTTAAAATTCTATTCGTCGAATAGATTTTATTGATTTTGTATACAATTTTCGGAAAAAAGATGACGTGATGCATAAAGAGTCCTTTTAAATTATTTGAGTTTTTCGGAATAAAATATGAATAAGAAGTTGATAAGATGAAGGGAAAGAATTTTCTGCTTGAGAAGTGTAGAATGGAGAGGAAGAGTGGATGAGAAAAGATTTGTTTTTACATATTTTGAGAAAAAAAATTTTTTCGTAAATAGTTAAGTACTATTTTTAGTTGAATTAATTGAACATTTTTTATTCTCACTGGCTCTCGGCTAAGTAAAGTTCAAAAAATTTTAAATATGTATGCGAACGGACCCATGAAAAATAATATTTATAATTAAAATAATTTTTAAGAAAAAATAAAAACCGACTTCAAAAATTAAATGCAACAAATAAAATACACTAAAAGGTATAAAATAATTATTATCTTATTTAGTTACAACTAAACGACGAAATATTAACATGAAATTACTTTTTGAAGTCGGTACCAAACAAACTATACCTATAAGGGAGCGTACCCGCCAAACGTACTAAGTAAGATCCGTCGAGTGTGATTCATAAAAGGTATATGTTTGGCACCACCTTCAAAAAGTAATTTCATGTTAATATTTCGTCGTTTAGTTGTAACTAAATAAGATAATAATTATTTTATACCTTTTAGTGTATTTTATTTGTTGCATTTAATTTTTGAAGTCGGTTTTATTTTTTTCTTAAAAATTATTTTTATTTTTCTCTTTTTTAGTGATGTTATTAATAGTTATCATATCATCAGAACTTGACCAAATTAATATGACACCATCCCTAAGACACCCCCTTTCGGATAAAAAAATTACCATCGAAATCGGTTCATAAACAAAGAGGTTAGGTCTAATCAAACCTAATAAAAAAGGTCTAATACCTATGAAAAAAATGGGACCAATCGGAAGCTAGACTGGACCCAATGCAAAAAAAAATTTCAAAATCGGTTGACAATTGGCGGAGATATGAGGTAACATAGGCACAAAAAAAAAATTCAGTCGAATAGAGAACGTCCTCCTTTTTTGAAGTCGGTTAAAAAAAGACTGATGATGAAGGCAAGCCTTCGAAACTATAGTCTCAAACAAATAAATAATACATAAACAGATATATATTTTTGATATAATGTGTGTATGTTTATTTGCATCAAGCAGAGGACAATCTCTTTGTTTCTCTTTATGAATATTTTTAGTTGATTCATTCTGCAGACGAAGTTCATTGGGCGGTCGAACTATTGGATTCAATTCAATTATTATTATTTTTTACTTTATCCAATGCGAAGCATGGGTAAAGTATTGTAATTGCTCGCGCACCAAGCGGGACTTCAAAGGGTCCTCAGGTAATGACTACGGAACCCATGGACTCAATTAAGGTCACAAATTGTAGTATTCAATTAGGTTGAATTTTAGCACGTGACGATTTTGCCAAAAATTACCTGGGGTCTCGTCGAGAGGCCAAAAAGTACCATTTTTTTTGGAAGTGCGTGGGGATGGATGGATGGATGGATGGATGGATGGATGGATGGATGTTATCGTTTTTTTCGTCCACGATTTTTTCCACACCTTTGCACCGATTAAAATGAAATTTAAAACCTACCATTCTTTTAACAAAATGAAGCGCTGATTAGTTTTTAGTACATATCGGTCCACAAACATTAGTACTTTATTTCAGTACTTTTTTAGTTTTTTCTAAATATCTTGAAAATGACTTAACCAATTTTGATGAAATTTAATATCCTAATTAAGTAACTTGGGGACCACAAAAAAGGTTAAATAAAGTTTTTAGTAAAAGTATATTTTAAAGTACTTTACTCTAGAGTAAATTAGTACTTTTTTTTAAATTCCTTATTTTACCAAAAATTAAAAAAAAACTTTAAAATTTATTCATTTGATCGGTAATATAGCTCATTTAAACTTGCTTAAGTAAGAATGGTTAGGCTTCTCGCTGTGAAATGATAAACATTTGGGAGGAAATTTTATAAGTAACCATAGCAACTTTAAAATAAAAAATAGTGATTGATTCTGATTTAGTACTTGAGGAATAACCATTCTATATTGAATTATTGACGTTTCGGTTTTTATTAGTAACCATTGCTGAAGACATGGAGGAATCGACTTAAAATCAAAAATAGCGATTGATTCTCATCTATTACTTGAGGAATAACAATTCTACATTAGATTTCGATTATTATTGGTAACCATTGCTGAAGACATGGAGGAATCGGCTTAAAATCAAAAATAACAATCGATTATTACCTAATACTAGAGAAATAACCTTATTGCATTCCATTTTTGATGTTTTGACTATTAATGGCAACCTCTACTGAAAACCGGAAGAATCGACTTAAAATCAAAAAGACTAAATTCTTTTTTGGTAAACAACTCAAGCAAGGATTTGCAAAAATATTGAAAGTGCTATCCATATTCTTAAAATCGGAAAACCGATCTGTGGCGTTCCACTGCGTACGCTTAATAATAGTATTTATCGATTTTAGTCTTTATGATTTGAAGAATACAGTTTTAGGCTAGTTGACAAATACAAAGTAATTACAAATAAACTATGTTTGCTAAATCTTTAATTTTTTTGCACGTTATCTGAAATTTCTGAATCTCTCGCGGGCCGGATTGAAGCACTGAACTAAAGCAAAGAGTTTTGAAAAGTTTTCCCTATTTCTTTCAAAAGACCAAAATTCTAGGCCCTTAGACCTATTTTAACCGAATTTTGTACAGCTAGTCTGTAGAACTTTAGGAAACTATTAATGCCAAAATCATCTATCCAAAATGAGGGGAGGTTAGAAAAATAAAAATTCTAGGCTCTTAGACCTATCTCAACTAATTTTGTACAGCTAGGAATTTATAAATATAAAAATCTATTGCTAAAAATGAGAGTAGTTTCAAAAAGAGAAAATTCTAGATCCTTAAACCTATCTCAGCCAAATTCTGTACAGCTAATCTGAAGGACACGATTATTAAGGCAAAAACCATCCACCTGAAAAGACTGGGAGGTTTAAAAAGGGCTATTAAGTCTTTTTTGAGCTATCTTTTATTTTAAAGTCCATTATAATAGTTAATTTCAAATACTCTTATGGTTTTAAGGATGTACAATTCAAAAAAATTTAGTATTATTTTAAAAATTCACCTCACCTTGGATAAAAATTATCAATTATAATTGAGATTTAAATTTTTAGAATTTTAAAATGTTAGCTACATATTATATTTTAAAAATTATGAGATTTAGTTAATTAATTTAAAAAATAAATTTTGAAAAATTTAATATGAACAGGAGTCTTGGCAAACTTTTCACTTCACCTAAGTACTGAATTTTTCTACTTAATGAGCTCTGTACAATGATATCTCACACCTCAGGATTGAAAAAAATTCTTAGTTTTTTTCATAATCCTCAAAGTTTATGACACCTGTAAAGATCTCCTTTAGGACATTCCTATATATAATAATAAATATAGCTCAGATGCAGTTACTCTACATGCGCAGAAAGGCAAAAATATTTTCACGGCTCGTTTCTCGGATCTGGCAACATTGCATTCTTACTGACGGTAAACGACAAAGAATAAAAAAAAAACACTTCATGAAACAGCTCAATGCGAAATTCCAGATGAGAACAGTATAGTTAGGTTGAGAGAATTAGCTAAAAATCTCAAATGCACCAGCTGCAGAAGTTTTTTAGATATGGAGAAATTGAGTGATTTTAGTGCGACGTTGCCAAGTCTTGCAATGCCATGAGAGAAAAATGAAAACCATCAAAAGTAACTAACTTTTAACATTTTTTCATACAAAACTAATACCGCTTGATACAATTATTTAACAGAAAAACATTTGTTATATCTTCAGTTAATGATTATCGCAATTTTTCAAAATAATCACAAGAAAATTACGATTGTTATTTAATGAAACAGTCGCATTAACATCTATCGGGATAGGGTTCGTGTGTTAAATATGCAAATTTCAATGGTCAATATTTACAAATTTAGTGCCGCAATGACTATTGAAAAAAAATTTATGTATAAAGGACACTTATAAATATGTGTATTCAAAGTTTTAAAAGGATTACAAGAAAATTTATTAGGGAGCGTCCTTAAGTAATTTTAATTTTTTCAAATCTATTTCCTTTTAAATGACAATATGGAAGAGCCACAAAGTGGTCGTTTTTAGGTGATTTTTGTACATGTCGGCGTTTAGTAACGTCTTAACTTAAAATTATTAAATAATTCATCAAAGTCACTATCTTCCTCCTTGTCAACGACAATTAAGAAGGAATTAGATTTCTTATATTTTTCGGAAGGTATGAGGTCCGCGGCCTTATTTCTAGTTAGCTAATCTCTTGTGGCTAGCGAGCTGAGCATTTGAGAAGGTTTGCTTGTGTTTGTGTTGCAGCGTCGGTGTGTGATGGCGGCAGGCGTGGATGATGGCGGTGGATGTTAACTGTAGTGGCGGACGGTGGCGATGCCCGTGGTTCTTCTGCTGCTGGCGCTGGTCGCCGGCTGCAGCTGGCTCACTGCTGCATCTGCTGCAGCGGCTTGTCCAGCTGTATGTGATTGTCGTTGGCGAAACGGCAAGGAGTCGGTGACTTGCGTCGGTGCGAACCTCTCGCAGGTGCCTGCTAAGTTGGACGCTGGAACTCAGGTGCTGAATCTGAGTGGCAACCACTTGACAGCTGTGCCTGCTGACGCTTTCCGCACAGCTGGGCTTCTCAACCTCCAGAAAGTGTTTCTGGCCCGCTGCCGCATCCAAATACTCGACAAGTACGCTTTCCGCAAGCTCAAAAATCTCGTCGAGCTTGACCTGAGTTATAACGCACTCTCCTCCGTACCATCGCACGTTTTCGCCAGCATTCCTGAGTTACGTGAACTGAGACTTTCTGGAAACCCGATCCAACGCGTGCTTAACGACGCCTTCGCCCACCTCAAGGTAACGTCTATCTTCTCTTTTCCATCACCACCCACTCACCTTCCCTTCCTATTTGGATGGAATCGGATGAACCGTCTACTCCAGGGGTGTCCAACTTTTTGGCATACACGGGCCACATTTGAAGAAAAAATAAATTGTCTCGGGCCGCAGATATATACTAATTCTATTGATATTTGTTAATCAAAAAAGAAAGTTAATAATGTAGAATAATGATATTCACCATGACAAATAAGCAAAAATGGCATAGCATAACAATCTTTGAATTCTTTTCCTTCAGGATTTGGTTTTTAAATAAATTAGCACTTAAAAAATTTTAATTACTGAACTAATAAGTACGAGTATTTTAGTAAATGGAAATTGAGATGAAGAATAATTTTTAAATATTCGAAATTTCATTATTTTTTTACCTGGTGGTTGAGCTTATCATTTTGCTTTTAGTGAATTTAATTCTTGAAAATAGCTTCATGTACGAACCTAAATATATGTAAATACATATTTCTAAAAGGGGAATAAATATTGTGAAGCCAAGCGTATTTGTTTCTGGGTAGATAATTTTTATATAATTCTATAGACATTTTTAAATTTTTCGTTCGGTTCAATTTCTGATTCCATAAGAAAGCCTGCAGGTAAAATATTTGTATCTAATGAAAATGTATTCAAAATATGCCAAAACTGTGATTATTTTTTCGAAAATCTTGATATATTTTTTCAAATTCAAAATTGAAATTCTGCCTATATTCTTAAAAAACTTTTCGGTAGATTTTCCATTTCTTCTTATTTTAGAAAGAGCCCTGTTATACTGATTAGATTTTGGAATATCTGGTTCAAAAGGCAAAAGATATTTTTTGAAATATTCTATTGAGATTTTAAGAGGATGTTATAGTATAGCCATAAATGAACAATTTATATTTAAGTTTATTAATAATTATTAGGCAGCTCTAGTGTTCCTAGTCTTGAAATAGTTTTTACTTTTTTATTATTTAATGTTCGGGTGAGCGATTCTTTCATTAGAATCAGATCGATGAAAATAACTAAAAATGATCTCTCTTTCTTTAGAGCTAAGGTGTATTGCAAGGATGCCTGAAACAGGCCTGGACTTGTAAGTGGATGCCACTTACAAGAATAAACCTGTTCCAGACTATTAGAGATTAATTACTTAATTTCTATTATTCTATGAATGGCCTTTTGCACTCGAACAAAAACGATACTCGTTATAGAGAGAGAGAATATTCAATTGGACTCATTAAAACTCAGACAAAAATCTACAAAAGAAATTACTTGTTGCGACTTTAACTAGAAAGGGTACCGAGTCTTAAAAAAAAAATTATTTTTTCTTCTATTTTTTTGCATTTTTAATCGCGTTTCCATTTATTTTTATTTTAAAAAGAAATAAAAATTATAAGGTCAAATTGTATCAGATATGTTTTCCAGTAAGTACATAAAAATCTTTAAGGAAGTTTATAATTTTATTTCGGGCCGCATTCATTGCAGTGCTGGGCCTCGGGTTGGACAGCCCTAGTCTACTCAAATGAGACTGAGAGAGAGAAATCGAAATATTAATGGTTATAGGGAATGCTATAAGTCAGAAATAATGTTTGGAGACTTCGGCACGGTCTGACTAATAATTATTATTCAATAATTTTTATTTTTATATTAGTTAGTTCGCTGTTGACAATATCCTTAACTAGGCGCAGTGGAAAGTTGATCGATCGTTTGTGGTAAAAATAAATTGCATGATCACAGTAAAAAGTACCTACTGTTTTTGGTAAACAGATTTTAAATCGGGATTAGTTTTAAAGATAATTCGATAGATCAGCTGTTCCCAAATTATTGGTCGCGAGGTAAATTTTAGTGGGTCGCGGAAAGAACAGCCAGTTCAATGAAAATATATGAAATTTGTCAGTTGTAAAAAATTTTAAGGAATATAGCATTAAGTTGGAAACATGTGGGATCGTGTGTTTACGAAAGGAAAAAAATAACATATGTACATATAATATAGCTATAATTCATGAAATTTTAATTATATCAAATGAACCAAGAAAATGGTGATATTCCTTTATCAAATGCAACTGTAAGAAGATCGTTGAAATGGCATGTGACCTGAAAGAAGTGATGATTGAAATGTTCAAGCAAAGCGACTCCTTTGCACTACACCTTGAAGAAAGCACTAATTGCTGGCCTGTAAAATTTATTGTTTGATTTGAACTTAATTAATCCACCGAAGAAGAACTACTTTGTTGTAAATCCTTGCCATTTAAAACAACGAGAGAGGAGATCTTCAAATGTCTGGATGGTTTTATAAATGATAATGAGATCTGCTGGTCAAAATTTATTGATTTGAAGACAGATTGTGTCCGGGCTATGTCTAACAGCTACTCAGGTTTAATAGCCAGAATAAAGGCAGTCGGGACTTCAGCGCAGGCTTGGTCGAAAAGCCCTTGCAGTCAAAGATTTAGGTAAAAGCCTAAAGAAAACGCTGGATGATGCTGTGAAAAGTGTGAATTACATAAAAACGAACTGACTCGTTGCCATACTGTGGAACGCAATGGAAAGCTAGCACATAGCCAACTTGCTCTCCATTCTAAAGATCAGTGGTTATCAAGAGGAAAGGTTTTCTCCAGAATGTTTGAGCCAAGGGACGAACGCATAATATTTTTAATAGAAGAAGATGTCGATATAAAATCATTAACGATTTTTTTGAATCTTCTGAATAATTTAGAATGGCTGAAGAGGCCGGCTTATTTAAGTAACCTAAGATTGAGGTTAACATTTTACGCTTAAATAAAACGAAGCTGCATTAAAAAAAATCATAATATAGGCAAGTAAAGCGGACCACTACATGATTTCATGGAAACTTATAGAGTCAAAGTAGACGAGGGCACAGCCACAAAACCGAAGAAACACCTTACTACGTTAGCATTCAGTAACCCCAAAATTGTGCCTAAAGAAATTTTACTTCAAAAAAACAAAAATACCTGTCAAATATTTTTTAGTTTAGAAAAGCATATTGCTATGGCAGGTAAATAGAAAATGTTCACTAAAAAATTTGAAAATTTCACGTGAAATACTCCATATTATTATATATATTTAGTGGATCGAGAAAAATGTTCTCTTGTTTGTAGGTCGCATGACAACAAAGTTTGGGAACCGCTGCAGTGATAGATCATAGGTCCTGGGCAAGTATTGGGAATTCTGCTTATTCAATTACAGATATCCTAAAACACGAGATTGATTCGATGTTTTTCGTGAACGCTTCACTCGCGCCTGTTGCTAAGAATGACTGGCTTGCTATCAATGGGATCGTTCAAGATGGACTTGGGTAGTTGCCTGGCTGTGCTCCCGTCTGATGGGCCTTAATTTTCTCTCATGGGGCGGAGGGGGGCACGTGTTTGATGTGTTGGCGTGAAGAATTGATGCCTGGTTAGAACATAGTGGCGTTAATGGCCTCGTAGCCGACACGCCCTTAAAACCTAATAATAATAATAACAATTTCAAATTGATTCAATATTTAAAAATCTTATAAATAAACAAATAAAGATAAAAGGAAAGAGAAATTTGACACCGATTTGAAATGCAAATCGAAAATTATATATACTCAAGCCCTGCGGGAAGCGTGTGCGAACTATGAAAGGTACACAAGCGTTGTAATAAATCGATTAAAAAATTAATTCTGACTGGAATGTTGTTCCTACTAGAATTGATTTCAGGGCCGATCTCACACCCACTTTTGACAGAAAACCCATTATATCTTCCAAAATATTTGAGATATAGTAAAATTAGTCCTTATTAATTTGTCGTTAATAGGTAAAAATTTAAGGAATTTGTGGAATTTTTCATAATTTCAAGTTAAGTCACAGGTGACAGGTACCGAAATCTCAAAGCTCAGAGCTTCAAAAAGAAAATATGTGTTCTATAATATTTAAATAAATATATAAATAAAACTCCCTTGAATTCGACAAAATAAGGGTTTATCTCTTGGCGCCAGCTAGGTAACTGGAGAAAATTCGATATATGAATGAATGGAGACAAGGGAGGACAGTAATAGAATAGATCTTATTACTCTTTTCTTCTTTAGCTAAATATATTTATTTATATTTATAAACTTTTTCAAAATAAACTTTTATTTTTACAAAATGCACAAAAAATTTATAATTATTTTTTTCAATTTCGGCACAACTAGCACTGCCTACTTATAAGTAGTACTATGACACATGCCCGGGGCCCGGGGCTTACAGTGGCCCAGTTGTGTCTCAAGGAAAAAATCAAATAGTAAGAAATAAATCTTGTTAATTTTTCTACACCCTTAAGTTTCAACGTAATTTTAAAAAAATGACAGATGTAATATGACAGTTGTCAAAAGTCAAAAATATTTTTCGACATAATCACTGGTGGTGCCAGCTTTTTCTTTTCGGTTGGGCGACACCGGGCAGAAAAATTTGGAGGCTGAGCCCCGAGGTGGGCATCATAAATAAATATGCATTATTTCGGGTAATTCAGATTTTTATATAATTTAGATATTCGTATTTAATAGTTTAGGTATAATATTGAAAGGGATTGTTTAGCTTTTTTTTTTTATCAACTCGGTTTTTCAATATTTTTTGCTTAAATGCTCAATTTAGCAGGTTGGGTGAGAACAATTCAGGTTGAGCGCTCGCCTAGCCGCGCTCATCCCTGGCACCGCCACTACTAATTAGAAAATTACCAAATGAGCTCATAGGAGATGGCCTTAAAATTGTAAAAATTATGAAAAATATTCATTTAACAAGGACGCCTGTAGAGTAGGCTAGTATGATCCAGGGGACGTCTTTTGGTTGCATAGATACAGGCGGACAGCATTCCTAGGCTATTCTTTATCTGGCTTTAGTTAAAAGCAATATATTAATATTATTTTAGACTTTGAATTCAGGTAGAAAAGTCGAATTTTATTTTCAGCCAGAATTGAATAAAACTGAAATAAAATTTAATTTTTTTTTCAATATTTTAACCCACTCCTGCCATCATTAAGACATCATCGCTATGCACAAAGTTTTGAAATTAAACGCAATTAAAAATAATATTAATAAACAGGTACTTTCTTACGCTAACTATTTAAACCCTGAAGAAGGAGGGACGGTCCTCCGAATCTTCGGATTTTTTAAGAAGATGAAAATCACCTCCTAATAAATTATTTTACTCGAAATGTGTGGTTTTCATTATCTTTGGATATGGCTTTGCATCAATTCAGCATTGAGTTCTACCATATCATTTTAAGTCGTAGGGTAAATAGCAAAATATTTATAACTACTTAATCCAAAATCCTGAATAAAACAAACTTAAATAAAATCTAAAAATTAAAAAAACATTCATATTTAAAAATAACATTACATAAATATATTTATATGTTTAACACCTCCAAAAAATAATTTAAAGTCTAATTAGTAGAGATTGTGGTGTTGGTGCAAGGTGAAACATCTTTAATAAAGATAAGAGTAAATAAATATTACATTTAATATTGATTTACTATGAGTTAAGGATTCTAGGTCACTTATTTCACATTAAAATTAAAAAATTAAAAGATATAAATTTTTTTTATTTTTCAATATATATATTTCAGGCTATCAACCCATCTTCAGGATGTACAGAAAGTAACTAATTCAAATTATTGTATAACAGGTTATATATATGTTTATTGAACAGAGGGAAATAATGTTTAAATTATTTTAAAAGGACACTTTCTCTTAGGCTATTGTTAAGTGAAAATATCAAGTTGGGGTTTGTTGACATAGGTGTGTTTAGATAAAAGAAAAGTTAGAAAGTTCATTGACTTGTGTCTCTAAGCTGGGAATAAATTTTTGGCTTAGTTATTAATAGATATGTCTTTGAAGTGTGATTTTTTAAGAGGGATAAATTTTTTGGCAGTTATATACAAATAACATATCTACGGCTAAACAAGTTTCACTTCCCCCGTGAGAATATGTGGATGAGGCTCTAACATATTTTTTTAAGGGTAGCACATAATATTATGTTTTCCTGAATGCGTTTTCAAATTTGTTCTTAGAGATTATGTAGGGGATGGTTATTCGGTTTTTTGATTAAATTTCATCAATTTTTTTTATGATTTTAATTATTGTTTTTTTTTTGGAAAATGCTGTTGATTTTACGAATAGTGAAACTGATAACAAACTGAAACAAATAAATAATATATATATATATATACAGATATATCATTTCGATATATATATGTGTAGGTATGTTTATTTGCATCAAGCAGAGGACAACCTCTTTGTTTCTCTTTGTGAATAGTGAAACTGTTTGCCGTTAAGAGATTTTCTAAGACGGGTTTCCTCTGATTTTATTCCCTGAATATATCTCTCTTCAGACTTTTCCAACAACACTGGAAAACGGCTCCAGAAACAGGTGTCGAAACGTCGTGCATTTTGGTGAGATTTTCTCACTAAAAATGTGCAACCTAGTAGTATAGGTGATTTGAGGCAAAACTTTTCTTTCGATTTTCAACTTTTTGTCTGCACAGGTCCTAGTGCATCTGGAACTTTCGTCATGCCGTCTAGGCACTTTGGAGCCCAGAGCATTTTCGGGCTTGGACGCGAGCCTAAAGTTGCTTAAGCTGGACGATAACCGTCTGTCTGACGTGGAAGCGCGCGCTCTCACTGGCCTTAAGAAACTTCAAGGATTGGAATTGAGCGGCAACGCGTGGAACTGCACATGCCGGCTGCTGCCGCTTCGAAATTGGATGCACACTAACAACGTACCGTCCGGAGTGCCGGCTGTTTGCGCCGCGCCGCCTAGGCTTGAGGGCAAGCTTTGGGATCGCCTCCCCGACGACGAACTGGCCTGTGTGCCTGGCGTAGACGCGTTTCCGGGCCGTGCCAGCGCCGTTGAAGGGGGTAACGCCACACTAGCGTGCCGTGTGGTTGGCATTCCGACACCTAGCGTCCGATGGCTATGGCGCAACAGAATGATCGGCGACTCCTCGAGTTCAGCTTCTCCTCGGAAAATATATGTGGTTCAACAGGCTGACGGTTCGAGCAATCTAACCATCGTTGCCGTCGACGCCCAGGTAACTTACTCAGTATTCCTATTTTCCTGATCTGTTCTCCTTTTTTTAAACACTTCAAATAATTCAATTTAAACTATTAGAATAATTATGGAATTTAAAATTCTATTTGAAACGGCGTCTTTGTTCGCAGCCTAAAGACGGGTTCACAGGGAGTCGTGAAACGGGCGAGAATATTGGCGAGTCGTAAAATCTCCGAGTGGTTGTAGATAGCACGATCGCTCAAATCAAGTAGTCCTCTCGCTCGTTTCCCGACTCCGTGTGAACCCTCCATTAGATTTGACTTTCCAAACCTTATGCAAATAACAAACAGAAAAAAGTGTATTTCGTTGAAACTTTGATTTGGAGGGTTAAGATAATGATGATCCCGGTGTTAAAGAAATAGCTGAAAATGCTAGTTTATCACTTTCAAGATAATTAATGTAACGAAAGGGTGGAGAGGAAGATGTTTTTAGTCCAGGGCCTTGAAGGATTGAAGATTGAAAGAATAGGGAAAGAGAAAGATAGGGAGAGAGAACTAGTCCCTAGAAGTCATTGGGATAAACATGTTGGAGAATGAACTGGTTCGATCGTAAAGTGCTGTTAGGAATCGGGTGCTACGCACATAACAGGCTTCGGGGGAGAATTATTAATTTTAACTCACCAGAGCACCTGCTGTGATATTTATCTAATTCTGATTAACCTTGCGCGATCTGTATCGTTTTCTTAATGATTTATAGCTGGCGCCGTGAGATATTTTCTAAATGAAAAAAGTAAATTAACATTTAACAAATGGATTTATTGACAAAAATAAAGATGCACAAGGCATCAGACCAATAACTAGTACAGTAATGATTCGGGATTTGAAAATATCAAGCTAGGAGAGAAAAGAGTGAGAGAGAGAGGTGGCTAAGAACTTGCACCCGGGTTAAATAGTGAAGGGAGGATAAGGTTGGGATCAGCCAGCAAGCTGGGCAAGAATTCCTCAGAGCAACTTATTTCTGTTCGTCACATTGGATTCGTGAGAGAAAACCAAAAGTTTATCATGCCTTTGCTGGCTGATTCTTAGCTTGATTTTTTTTTTGTTGCTCTGTGAGCTATTGATGATGAGTCATTAGGAAAATTAAACACAGAACCATTAAAATTTTCTGGTGACTTTTGCACTGACGCTTACAAAACTCTTTTTATTTTTCTAAACTCAACTTGCTATATCTTAAGGTCACCGAATACTGTCACTTGGAATTGCCCGGGTGGAATTAAATTTTATAGTTTTGGAAATTGAAGAATTCGAAAATTGAACCTCCTGAAAGTGAAATCAATACTTTAACTTTCAAGCTTTAAAATGTAAGTGAATGTAAAAAGTATTTTTATGGTTTCTGTTTCGATTTTGTAGGATGCAGGGTCGTATACCTGTCGAGCTGAGAATAAAGCGGGTCGAGTTGAGGCAAGTCTTCAACTCACGGTCGAGAAGAAACCTCCCGGAAGAGCTCTGGTCGACCGACTGCTTGTAGCTGCAGCAGCCGCTGCTGCAGCTCTAGTCTTGGCTGGATGTCTTCTTGTCGCCTGTTTGCTGGGGCTGGGACGACGTCGACGCCGTTGGCAACCTCCGGGAGCTCTCGGAACAGCTTCTCGGCGGGAGGAGAGCTACGAAAAGATCGAGATGAACCATAAGGTATTATCAGGATCGACCAGTGGGGGCGTCATCGGCACTGGCCCTGTTTCTGGATCGGGAGGAGGAAATGTTAGCGTCACTGTGTCTGGAGGACCCACTAAATACCATCATGTCCCCACCATGGACACTCCTGATGGAGACGAGGAAGACGTCGAGGACGAAGAAAGGGCCAGTCCTACCTCAGGGACTACCTCGCCTCTGCCCCGACTGGCTAGCGAGCAATCGTCTTCCGTAGCAGCTTCCATCTCCATATTGACTTCTTCTGTCGACACCTCGACAGTCAGCCCGAGAACAGAATTCTCGTCTCTATACAGGTAAGCTCTTCTTATTTCGATTTGTATCCTATTCAAGGGTGGCTGTTATAATTTGATTATTTATAAGAACATGCAAGCATGCATTCCATTTATTCTGAATGAAAAAAATTACTATAAGTGATCATTTTTGCTTATTATCCTACTTTTCTCAACTAACGATATTCCTATATATGATATCTCCAAGTCAGGGCACCAAATGTACTTATAAAATATCTTTGGCATGATAATTTGTATGGTAAATAATTTTTTATTATTATTATAAAAGAACTATTTATAAACACTACTACATTTCACATTTTTAATAGGTTTTTGTTGGTGGTGTTTCACAATATGAGTATTAAAATCTAAAAAATGTTTCACTATAAACCTACACCGGGTTATTATGTTAGTGATCCGCAAAGTTTTAAATTCGAGTTAAAATTTTCAAGTCATTTCAGAAGAGGTTGTACGCACCATACGCCTGAATATAGGCAATCAATTCTTTACCTCTTCTTCAAAGCTGCGTAAAATTTATGCTCTACCGCAAAGTACTTGATTTTTTGAGTTTATCGATAGAAGTCAACAAAAGATTTTTGCCTGCCTTGATGGACAATGTATTTATTATATGAGGCCTCTTTAAATCAGTGGTCGATAAGTCGACTTCTTCAAGAGTTCCTTGAAATTTTTTCAAACCCCTCTATTTGACTTTTTATGTAATTGTAATAGAACAAACAAAAAAGAACGCCTATGTATGTTTATATTTTTTTACTAATTTATGTTGCTCAAAGATATACAGATAAGTAGTAGAAAATATCGTAATTTATATATAAACTATGGGACTAATTAAATATTGGGCTTCAGCCCCTTAGTCCTCCCCCCCCCATGGTTGCGCCAGTGATGCATGAAGACATTCAAATTGAACAACTATGTTTTATTTAATCAAATGGGCACCAAATTTTAATTGATAAAGATGCATGTCAGCTAGAATAACAATATGAATGTGGTACAAATTAATTTAATTGTAATTATTTATATGTAATAGCAGGAGTAGGTTTCTCAATAAAAACTAACAACAGTTCATTAATATTCTAAAAATCATTTCATTTTCTATGTATAAATGTCCATTAAAAGAGTAAATATTTCATTTTAAAAACCGTCATGAAAGATAATTAGTATCATCATTTAAACAAATAAAACACTTTAAGTCTCTCTTGGGTGTAATCTTTTTACTAAATCGTCTGGTTGGAAATTCAAAAATATGCAAACTAGAAAAAAGAAACTGAGATTACACAAGCTTTAAAAACAGACGTTTGATGAATTCAAAATTAAATGAATTCAAAAAGAAGTGATATTAAAAAAGGTGTAAACCAAAGAGGGAATTTTATATCCTCTCATTTGAATTTAGCCTGTCCTCATTGAATTACTTATGTCGTTTTTATATAGTAATGTGTGTTATTTGTAAAGGAATCATCTGCCAATTGCACTTTATACAATTTTACGTAAATTAGCAAATTAACTTAGAGAGTTTTATAATAAAAAAATGTGGGGTATTCGTTTAGTTGCTCCTCAGATTCTATATATTTTTCTGATTTTGAAACCCTCGCTTGCGAAATTTTGAAATTTTTTAAAAAAATTTTCGTTTTCGAATATTTTAGCCAAATTTTCCCTATACTCGATTCCATAGATTTCTCTGAATCTGATCATTATGTAGAGAGGGCATTCAAAAAAAATGCGCTCTAAAGTTTCTTCGGTTTCAGAGCATTTCGGGCAGTTCGGATCATCCGTGGTGTTTCTCTTGAATAGAGTACCATTAATGGATCCACACCCTGTGATAAGGGACACTGCTGGTTGGTTCGGCGTGAAGCATTTTGGGTTTTCTTAGTATTTTACATTTTTTATGGATCTCTTTGTAGGAGTTCCGTTTTCCGCATGATTCCATTTGTTTTGCCAAAGTGTGGTAATTTCGTCTATATTTTTACGAGCTTCGAGGGCCGAGCCTGAGTCAGTGGAGGGGGGCGTCACACATCCCATGAGCAGTAAAGGTCGGTACTCATATGAGCGTTTGAGCCGAGTGAGCATGCGTTTACCTTGTTTTGCTCATATGAGTATGAGCCGAGCCGAATGGACCCGAATGGCTCAGCCTGAGCAGAGGGTTGTTGGTACTTCAAACTGAGCACGTGCTCAATTCGAGCTCTGTGGGTACGGTCGACTTCGCCACACATAGAGTCGGGCCGAATAATATGAGCAGACTGCTTCTCTTCTTTCAGACTACAATACATTTCATCTACCTGTAGGGCAAAGACTGGGTTTTTCTGTTCGGTCCGTACAAGATCACACACAGTGGCTCAGTGGTCATCGGTTGCCTGATCGTAAGTCCCCCTCCACTGTCTCATGCTCGGGCCACATGCTCATTCGGCTCAAACGCTCATATGAGCACCGACCTTAAGCCACTGTGTGTGACCTTGTGCGGGGCGAAGAGGAAACCCATTCTGTGATCTGTAGATGTAATGTATATCAAATTGCATCATATCATATCGTTTGGCCCAACCTGATGTGTCGCCCCGTCGTCCGTGGCACATGCTCCCTTTGAATTACAGACAACCCTCGGCTCGGGCCCATTCGGCCCGCCCCGTACTCATCTGAGCAAAACATGGCAAACGCATCCTCATTGGGGTCAAATGCTCATATGAATACGCGGCTTTACTAGTCAGGCAGTTCTCGAATCTGCCTGGAGTAAATATTAAATAGAAGCTTTTCGTGCGTGCATTGGGTCTTTCACTCCTTAGTTTAATTTTAAAACGTTTTAAATTTATTTAATGGCCCACTCAATTTAGTTTCTGGTGACTATATTTAGCGACCTAAGCTCAATAGAATTAAAAAATAAACTAAAAATCAATAATTTTAAAATAAAATGAATTATAACAATTTTTTTATTCATTTTCGACTATATTTAAAAATCTTTTAAATTACTTATGATAATGGACATAACTTAGTGTGAAAACTTTCCAGCAAAATTATTTTTGGTTGCCATAAAACTATTAGATTGATATACTCTAAATGTACTTCCAAGTATCTGAATTCATATATACTTCTATATAGCTTTTAGTCTATACTTTATACTCTGATATTTAGCTTAACTTTTTTTAATGATAATGATGCGAGAAGGACTTAACATAACATGTTGATTAAAATAAATCTTAATTTTACGCTCTTTTAAGACATCCTTAGCTCAGATGGTTTGGTTATATCTGAAGCATGAGTGATGAGCAAATTTTTAAAAATAAATTGGATTTTGCTAACTGGGAGATGGCATTACCAACTAGGTAGTGACCCTTAATTCTGCCACTCTCTAATCTAATAGTTCAAATAACCTTAGCATCTGACTAAAAAAAAAGAAGAGAAGGAGACGCAATGCTAAATCTGGAGATAGCCCACTTATATTTTTTGTCTTTATTTGTCATATGTTTGTATGTGACTGCAGGACGCTAATTGGACTTACTTTACGTATACTATATAATATTTGTCTAGATTAATTTGTAACAACGCTAAGAGAAATTTCTCTAAAAAATTTCACTCTTGCCTAGAATCGAACCTACGAACTCTTGAACTAAGGTCATTAGCTTTAACCACTAGACCAATCTAACATTAATATTTATACCATGATTTCTGTTACTAAACCTATAAATTTTTGATTTAGACTTTGTGTCGAGATAATATTGTATTCATTTGAACTCGAATGAAAATGAAAAAACACCAATTGATTTTAAATTAAAAAACATTAAATACATATTAATTAATGAGGCAAATTTGAAATATAATTTTAATTTGCACTCGAATTTTGAAATGAAAGACTCCAATTCATTTTAAATTAAGAAACATTAAATATATCGATAATTATTCCTCACCCCCCCCCCCCGCCCCGCCACTCAAAAATTTAATATTCAATTCGCTTTTCTATGCGCACAGAAGAAATTATTCACATCTTATTTGATTTATATTTTATATATTATTTGTTTATTTTTTAAAACACCAATTGATTTTAAATTAAAAAACATTAAATATATATTAATTAACGAGACAAATTTGAAATATAATTGTCAGCTCGGATTTTAAACTGATGGCTCCAATCGATTTTCATTAACCAGGCAAATTTGAAATATAATTTTAATTTGGACTCGAATTTCGAAATGAAAGACTCCAATTCATTTTAAATTAAGAAACATTAAATATATTGATAATTATTCCTCCCCCCCCCCTCGCCACTCAAAAATTAAAGAGGCCAAACTTTTAAGAGACGATGTATTTTCGGTAGTTTACGGGTATACATTTGGAGTGTGGTTTTTTAAGAGGAATAACATTTTTTGACCGAGACGCTGCCAGCCAGGGCACCAGCCCGGAGGGCCGAGCTTCGAGGGCGTGCCGAAGGAACGCACGAAAAGCTCGTTACCAATAAAGGAACAAAGGAAATTGTCTCAGAAGACGAACCTGATAGATGGCGTTACTTCTGAATGTAGGACATAATAGATCTAAAGATTTTAGCTAATTCTTTTTGCCATCATTTCTTTTGAAATATCACTTTCCTCAATTGTTTACTTTTCATTTAGGCATATCGCCATTATCATAATAAAGGCAAGCTGAACATATTAATTATAGATTTTATTTTACATCATTAAAAGGAGCAATTTTACCTATTATTAAATCCAACATATATGATAGATTCTAATCTTCTCTATATATACCTACCTTATTCTTTTTGTCTCTATACAGAGATTCTTTGGGTGCAGTGGTTGCTCTACGTCCAGATTTTTCTCAACATCTAATGCATCGTCAACCGATCAGAACGGCGGGTATCAGTCTCTTCACTTCAGAGTCTCCAGTCCTGTGTTCTTCTGCTGCCGCCGCCGCCGCCGCAGACAAAGGCAACTACCCTGACCTTCTGGAGATCTCGGCCTCGGGTCTAGCGGGGCCTTCTGGGTCCGGGGCCGTGTTCTGCACGATGCCGCGGCGAAGGGCCGTCGGCGGGGACGGAGACCGCGTACGGTCCTACCGCGGCGACAGCCAATCGCCGCTGCTCCCGGAGAGTAGATATGGCAGCGAGGGCAGCGGCGGCAGCAGTACACTGTCCATCCACAGGCGAGCCTCTGTCGACTCGTATTCATCATATCCATCTAAGTGCATGGGAAGATCTTCAAGTACACTTAACCTAGCAAGTCACGACTTCTCAGCAGGCCCTTCAACTTCAATCAAGATTCGACATCGGCCAAATCCAAGTCTCCCCACATCACCCGTACACGAACGCTCATCTCCCAGCGGGAAAGAGCTTTCTGATCTACGCGAAGATGCTCTAGGTGGTGGTGGAGGATACCCACGACCTTCTACAGTTACCTATGACTATCATGCTGCTCAGTTAGAAAGGTTTCTCAATGAGTATCGTAACTTACATGAGCAGCTCTGTCGAATGAAACAATCTTGCGAAGGAGGGCGTACTGGACAGGAGACACCGGGATCTCCAGGAAATGACCTAGTCTCAAGATCAATGCTCAAAAGACCAGGCGGTGGAATCGCAGTTACGCCCTCTTCAGCCCATTCACCAATGGTACCCACCGACTTATCAGGAGCTCCACTTGAAGGTGCAGCTGCAGTTGATTATGGAACAGAACCTCCGCCCTATTGGCTGCCAAGAAACACCTTGCTTCGAAGGTTAAGTGGTGGTGATTTTTTTCAAGAATGATGACTTTCAAGGTAAGCAAGAACAAATGAGATTAATTCTGAACAATAAGGGCCTATCTCTATTCATAGAAACAATGACTTAAATGTTTCTTCTTTTAATGTGATCTAGTGTATTTTAATTGTACTTGTACAGCTACTATCCTTGGAGTCTATTGATTGATACTCTTTAGAGGACTAGTAATTGTAGTGTGATAAATGAACTCGGCTAAGAAGCAAGGAAGGTTTCATGTGGTTCATGTCTCCAAACATTGATCTGTGATCATTGACTGATACAATCACCTGATATCAACCAATAATTGTGATTTAATTAAAGAACAAAAAACTCCACAGTATTACTTTTCTATCATTCAAGATAAATACACAATTCCATTTGTTTTCTTTTTTTTTCTTTTCGTAAATACTTATTATATTTATTAAAAAGTGAAAATTAGAGTGTTTTTGAATTTTGAAAAATATAATTTTTTTTCATTCAGCCTGGAGTTATTTCCTCAATATTAATTTAATTAATAAATAACGTCTCTGATTGAAAACATTTTGTTTTGGCAAGAGTAGCACAGTTGTTGATTCATAAAGAGAAATCATTATGGTTGTCCTTTGCTCATGGGCGTAGTTAGGGGGGGGGCGGGGGCAAAGGAGAGCAGTGGCCCCCCCTAGAAAAATAGAAACTCCATTATTACGAGACATCACTTATGTAAGTATTTCGCATTTAATTATCTCGTTACTTCCAAAATGTGTGAATTCTACTAAAAAGTTAGTTAATCTCTAATCAGATTACCGAAATTGAAACCTTGTGGTGATAATCAGCTGGCAGGCTGCCCCCCCCCCCCCATCCAATAAAACTCCTTAACTACGCCAATGCCTTTGCTTGATGCAAATAAATATATACATGGATATATAATTAACGAAAATAAATTTCGTCGTCAAATCATGTGTTTGGTGACCAACTTGCTATAACAACAAAACGAATTTATCTATATCCAATTGGGTATTTGAACCCATAAAGAATAACAGATATAATATTTATAATTAAAAAGACGGATGATGAAGGTTAAATCTTCGAAACTATCTATAGTCTTTAACAAATAAATTATATAGTTATGTATATAAATTAAAATTAAAAAGTAGGTCCCGTATATCTTGTAAAACACCTAAACACACTCAGCACAGGTAAATATGTGGAGAGGTGCCGACGCCTGTTCGGGCATGGCACTATAAGAAGAAGAAGTATATAAATATTTATATTCGTTATATTATATATATGTATATGTTTATTTGCATCAAGCAGAGGACAGTATAATTGATTTCTAAATAATATCTTTGATACTAGCATTTTAATTTTGTTTTTCTTAAATATATACCTATATATATACATTTTCAAAATAATTTTTTAAACTGAAAAATTGCTAAATTATTAAATAAGCCTTGTGTTGTATTGTTCACTGTTATAGTTATCTATATTTGTAATTTTAAATGGATTAACTGAATTTTGAAAAATTCTTGAGAAACGTTTTTATAGATCAAAATACAAAACAATATTTAAAGCTGTATTATTTAATAAAAATGTATCGCTGTTTTGGTGATGCAATGTGGTCATTAAATCACCCAGCTACTTTAATTGTAAATTTGTCTGTAAAGTAAGAACCTCATCTCGTCATCTATTTGTAAGATCACAGAAATTCATATACAGGGTTGACTGAGTAGGTTATAAAACGATGTCACTTTTCTTTAAGAACTCTCAATTTTAGTATTTTAATTTTTAACTTAATACAAATATTTCATTTTTCTAAATATATTTAAAGCAAATGAAATTGTACGAAAATAGATGATCTAGGAGTGGACAAATTCCAAAAGTGTTGAAATATTTGAATTAATTAATGAGATTTTGATTAATTATCCTTAAGGGAGTCTTTCGTTTAGGCTAAAGAGAGATGCGAGGCGGGAGCAGGAAATTTCTAATCTAATGTGAAGGGTTCCCGAGGGTTCCGGCTCTGTCTCTCGAAATCCCTTCTAAAGGCCTGGCTTTCCCTGGAAGCTTTTTCCAACCAAGACACTTACACAATAATACTTTTCTACTTTCGTATAATTGGGGAATTCCATAAAAGTGTTTTGAAATGAAATAATTGAAAAATGTCATTCATAATAATTTACAAACAGAAAAAAATTATGTGAGGACCGTCTTTGCAAGAAACAATCCGAATAAATAGACTGAACTCATTCCTTACAATTCAATTATTATTTACTTAACTTTTAAGTTTGTTATTACTATATTACTTGGTATCATTTGCAGTGGAGAACTTGTAAGCCAGATTGAGGATTGTCAAGATTTTCTTAGGCTTATGTCATGGTATAAATACCATAAATACGTCCAGTTCAGTTTAGTACTGAAATTTTGGACTTTTAGAAAGTTGACGATTATTCAAATTCAAAGGGCTTAATATCAGTGGCGTACCTAGGGTGGAGCAAGTAGGGCACGTGCCCTGGGCGCCATTCAAAGAGGGGCACAAATTGCATATTATTAAATTTAAAAATTTAAATAAACTAACAATATAATTCAAATAAATTCATAATTCATTCAAATAAAAATTTGTTGTTCATTACGAAGATGAAAGCGTCTTTCCAAATCTGAAAATTTCAATTCAAATTATGCTTATAAGATTGTAATATCCATCGCATGTTGTGAGCGATCTTTCAGTAAGTTGAAACTAGTTTCGAATTTAAGGGCTACAATGAGTCAAAAAAGGTTATTCTTCCTCAGTGTAGAGCGAGAAGAAACCGAAAAAACAGATTTCGAAAATGTTATAAATCTACATATTTGCGTCGCATCAGAAGGCAAGGAAGTTTATGCAATTTTAAGTTTGAGTACCTAAGACTATTGCAAGTCCATTTTTAAAAACTAATTTTTGTTCTAAAACAGAAAATAAAAATGTTTTGTAAAATTTATGAGTTTTTAAATAAATGTTTATTTTATATTTAAATAATTTTCTAAAGTGTTCAGCCTAGGCGCCATTTCAAATTGGTACGCCCCTGCTGAAACATTTATATAATTATTATTGTTTTTAAAATACTGTATTCATTTAAAAATTTGCCTTAAAAGTTTTTTTTTTTTTATTAATTGAAAAAAATATATTTTCATAATGGATGTTAAATATAGAAGTGGAAAGCCAACTATTTATTTTTCACGAAACAAAAATTAACCAAAGGGCTGCTATTTTTGTTAATTGCAGACATATATTTTTCCATACGATATTATTAAATTATGGTTAGCGCAGCCTCGGCTATAGAGGAAGACGCAGGTTCGAATCCTGCCAGATGCTAAATTTCATTTTTCCTTTTCAAAACAAAAATAATGAAATGATTTATGAACTGCAAAAAATTCGCAGGCTGAATCATGGAAATTATTCAAATTTACGCGGTTCAATTAATTTAATTAATTAAATTATGTATTTATTTTCAAAAGAGTTAGGCTTATTACGTTGAAAATGTTTAACAACACATTTAATCATAAGGAAGTCATTTTTCAAAATTGCAGTTCCAAAATGGCTGTCCCAAAATATCGTCTATACTTATTCATTTTTTAATTTCAAATCAACTATCCAGACATATAAAAAATTATTTGATCACAATTTAAATAATATTCTATATTTTTTATTTTCTCATTTTTTTTTAATTTTAAAATCATATTTATTTTTTACATACCAAACCAGTAGACTTACAATACAAATTCATTATAATAATAATAAATAATACATGCAATAAAAATGAATTTGTAGAATTAGCAACTCACGGGAGCAGGGACGTCCTTTAAGTACTAGTAGCTCAGTATTTCCTCTGTATTTCCACTTAATAGCAGAGAACTACAGACCTACCCGCTATTCTAATACGGGTTACAATTTTTTAATATCAGTCAAATTAACAATTCAAATAAATTTTAATTTCGATCAGAAATTTCTCATTTTTAGCCATGACTTGATAAAAGTATATAATTTAAAAAATATCATTAGTAGGTACCTACTATTTTTCAATTTTCTAATTAAAGAGTTCAGAAAAAATAATCATTCTATCATTCATGAGAAATTATTTGTAATATTTATGACTTTTTTAATAAATGTTTATTTTATATTTAGACAAGTTACTTTTATGCTCGCCTTCAGCGCCATTTCCGATTGGTACGCCCCTGCTTAATATACTTATTATAGAATTTATAAAATTCATGGATACGTTTGAAACTAGTCAAGGAAGTAATCTGAATACTACGATCTGAATCTAATAAATTAATGATCTCTGTTAAACATTTATTTTCAAAATGTATTTTAAATAAAAACCTTTTGTCGTCAATATAAAATATCTAAAAATAAAATTTTGAAAAAATACAAAACTTTTACAAAACAATCTAGAACACGTTTATTTTCAACCATCGTGTCTAAATTTTGCACACACCCTCTTTGTGGATGACAATGCTATGAAATCCAATAATAATAATAAAATACTCAAAATTGGGGATAAGGTAAGGGGGTGCAAAATAATATTTTAAATATTATTATATTAAATTAAAAATTATATTTTTATCAGATCTGGATCACATTTTACACAGTTAATCTGTAGGAACCTGTGAAACTATTACTTAGGAGTATTAGGACAAATATTAATTAACAACACAAAATGGGGGAGAGGAAAAGTTGTAATGTGCACAAAAATGATCTCTCATGAGATTTTCTCATTAAAAATGTGCACTCTAAGTGTTTTTATCAGAAACTTCTCTTCCGATAGTAAATGTTGTTCAAGAGGTATGACGACTTTCTCCGCTCTCGAGGAGCTACGAGAAAAACCATTCTCTACTAGTCTTGATCGAGGACACTTATTGAATGAAAGCGAGTCCTTAAAAGGCCGTCCCACCATGCAAATTGTTTTAATTTGTGTATTTTCTTTATTGGGTCTCGCAGGAGGGGCCTCCTCTTACAGACAATATAAGTTACAAATTTAGTCAATATATGGTACAGTAGAATTTTACAAGTAAAGTTAAAATTTCATAGGGCGGGTCATTAAAGGACTTTGGATAAATCCCTTGTCACTGGATTAGATTTTTTTACATTTCATTAACTTTGACCCGCCCTATATGTTCTGCTATTAAAAGTATAAAAATTCAGATTGGATTTTACAATTACCTAACTATTCTATCTATTAAATTGAAAGTTTTTGCCGAGAGTAGCAGAATTTTTATATATTGAAGGAGACAATAAAAGAGTGTGTCTTCTGCTGGAATTATAAATTTTATTTATTTATAACGAGACTATAGTTTCGTTATAAATAAATAAAATTTATAATTCCAGCAGAAGACACACCTTTATTGTCTCCTTCAATATTCTATCTATGCTGAGTCTGGGAGCGAGCTGTTACTACCGAAATCTGTCACTCTCATTTCTATGCTACAATTTTGTTTCTTATCTCTTTCACACGGCCAGATAAGTCATGTGACTTATGTTTTTTTTTGTATTTTTGTAGCTGTCAGGCTGATACGAGACATGCGCATTCGCTCTGAATAAAAAATATGCATTCCAGGCCTTGGACGGTCGTTTGAAACTCAGTAAGGGTAATTATATAAATATATGAATATAAATGTGCAAAAGTATAAAAAACATATACATATTTGTTTTTCTACATCTTAAAATTTAGAGTAGGTAGTAGGTAGGTACTAATCTGATACCCCCTTGAGAGACTGCCCTGGTGAATACTAATAAGACATAATATTCTATTCCTGTAAATTACAAATGGCAAATATATAAATATATAAACACAAACTTTCCCAGAGTTGGAAATAACTGACTATGAGTGGTTGACAGATTCACCATCCACTTACTTTTCAATTAATATCTAAAAATATTGAATGACAAATATATATTTACAGCAATACTTAATAATTATATAATTTTTCATTGTATGGTTTATGCGAATCAAAATATTCGCAAATGCAAAATTGTTCTGATTAATGTAAATATAATGTGTGTTATATAAATCAATAGAGCTCAACTAGATTTTAATTTCAGAAATAAACATGACTAATACCTAAAAGTAATCAGAGATTATTTTAAAATTAATATATTTTTTAATTAATAAGTTATATTAAATATAAACCTAACTGATCCATGATACCTGCTTAGTATAAGACAAGGTAAGCCCACTAGGCGTCCTAAATATCTATCTTCTGCCATAATGTCACTGAGTGACCTTGCATGCTCCGGCCGACTTAAAGTTCATGCTGTTTAAATCTATTTTGTCTATAATGAGTTTGTTTATTGGTGAATTTCATTATACAGGGTGAGTCAAGGGAAACTGATGTTTTTCAGGAAAGCATAACTTTGCAGATTAAAAAAAAAATTCATATAAACAATCACTGAACTATGCCATTATTGAATGCTTATGAGCGAAAGATTGTCTGACAAATGATGGTCATTTCCAGAAACACAGATTTGAAGGCGTTTTTGATAAATATGAGCTTCAATGCTCATTATGATGGTCAAATCCTCATTTTCTTCAAAAATGTCAAGCATTGTGAGACGTTGTTGGTAATCTCGCTCATTCAACTGTTGGACTATATTAATTTTATACGGGTGAAGCCCTAGGTCTTTGTGTAAAATTCGCTGCACAGTGCTTTGAAGAAACTTTAGCAAGAATGGAAGCAAGCTTTCGAGAGCGTCTTCGAATTTGTGTTCGTGAAAATGGCCATCATTTGTCAGACATAATTTTTCGCTCATAAGCATTCAATAATGGCATAGTTTAGTGATTGTTCCTATATAAGTAAAATATTTTATTTTGAAAAATTCGCAGAGTTATGCTTTCCTGAAAAACGTCCGTTTCCCGTGACTCACCCTGTATAATTAAATAGTTAAATTTGATATTTTTTAAATCTTGTTATTCATAGGATACAAGCTTATAGTTAAAAAATATTACCATTGGATCTTAGAATCTGCATGGAAAAAATATATTGAAATAATTTTTCCGATCAGGGATTAATAACATTTTTCAACACATACAAATGTTATCAAAATTAAAGGGAAAAAAAGCTGACCTTTTCAAGAACCGGACCACTGGTGAATGTTTCTTTTATTAAATTCGCTCAAAAATGTTCCTTCCATTGGAATTAAATTTGAAAAACCGAATCACTGATGCTTTCTTGCTCAAGAAACATCTATGACTTCAAGCCAACAGAGCATAAAATCCTTATTCCCCTAATTTTTTTTTTAAATGAAACGAAACAAAAAATAATAAAAATAAATAAGGTACAAACTTGGTTGTTACCTTCAGTGGGGAGAAGAATGCTGATTTTATTTATTAATTTGCTTTCATTAATTATTTTGTATAATTATATTAATAGAAAAAATTTCATCAAATAGGTACAACCTCTTTAGTTCTGGATGGATCCTTGTATCATGAAAAGAAGAAGAAATTTAAGGGATTGGGTCGGAGTTGAACAAGGTATCTGTGCACGTGGGTCTTGAAAAAATGAAGGTTAAATGTCGCTGGAAAGACCGACGTGGGAAGACAGTTCCAGTTTCTAGAAGTCATAGAGATAAACGTATTGGTGAATGTATTTGTTTGGTTAGTATCTAATTTAATTGTGAAGGAGTGGTGAATGTTTCAAAATTGTGTATTTCGCGCAAATGAGACTTTAGGAAGGATTATTGATTTTATCTCACCAGAACAAACCCCATAGTAGTATTTATAAAAAAGCGATACCAGCAGTTCCAGTCTCTAGACGTCATAGGGATAAATGAGTGGGCGAATGGGTTTGTTCGATTAGTATCCAATTTAAGCGCGTAGGGGTGTTAAGTCTTGGAAAATCGTGTATTTCGCGGAAATGAATCCTTTTGAGGGTTTATTGATTTTATCTCTAAAGAACAAAAGCCATGGTAATATCTATAAAAAATAGAAGGGCGGAGACAGTTCTGCGATGGGGCAGGGAGTCAAGAGCGTCACTTATTTCTAGATCACCTATTAGACTGATATAGCTCGCCTCTAAATTGCATCCAATGTGGCAAAAGAATCCTTGGAGAGCCTCTAATTCGTCTTCCTCATTGCTGGCTCCTCTACAAAGATGCAATGACAGGGACGAATTTAAGCCTTATTCATATATGGTAAGAAATTGTGTGTGGGCGTGAAAAAGCGTCTGGTCGGGAAAAAAAGCCAAGCTAACATGCTGCAAGTATTGTAGCCATTTTAAGAAATTATAAGATCAAATACGTTAAGCGAGTGTCACAAAATTTCAATAAGGTCAAATCAAAGGAAATGTCAGGAAGTTCTCTATCTACGCGGCTAAAAAATTAGTCAACATTCTATTTTACTAGCATGACAGTTTACCAAGTTGTGATATCCCCAATTTTTATTTCTGGTCCTTATAAATTTTGTATAAATGATTTTTGCCCCAATACTACTACTACCAAGAGTTATCTGTGCAAAGGTTGGTCTCATTTGAAGAAAGGGATTATAATTTTAATATTTTGCGCCTTCTTCACCTCTCTTCCCCCCTCTTGCCCCACCCATTTAGAGTAAGTGATTTTTGCTCCACTAGTTCCGTCAGCTGATAACAAACTGTAGCTTAAAAATTCATTAACTTGGGAACTACCGTTTTTGAGATTTTATTTTGTATTTTCATTTTATGGCGTTTTCACCTCTCTAAAAATCCACACTAAAACGTTAAATTTTAAAATTTTCGATTTTCTCGATATGTATATAGGGGTATAAAATTTCATACCTCTAGTTTATTGGGAAGTGAGATTTAATTTCCAGGTAAACATATTAAACGGGCCCTTCGTTATCCGTTAAGAGAGAAAATTTTACAAAGCTCCCATTTTATGACTAATTTTTATATGAAAATAAAATTTCATTTCCGTGGTGCGCCTTCTTCCCAAACTCAAACATTTTAAAATGTATTATTTTTGTTGCTTATCACTGCGCCCCCGCAGTCCGTTGCGTCTTCCTCATTGCTGGGGCTGCGAGTTACGTTATTTACGCCTCTGGTTAGGCCTTAAAAGAATAATATAAAATGGTATAAAAAAATGACCTTCCACTTGTAAAAAAAAGCAAAATTTAAAAAAAATTAGTTAGTAAATATAAATATTATTATATTTAGCACAAGAAATAATCGGTGATGGCGTTCCTGTCATTTTTTAATGAAAGTTATTTTAAAAGACTGAATTAATTATAAAGTTAATATACACGGCCCGGATGCACCTGGCACCTGCAGGGATCATATCAAAATGTCTTCGGGCTGGAGAAGGTAGAGAATATGTCAAAGGAAGTTTCATGCTAATGTTCGGGTTCTTTCGCAGTGACCCCGACCTTGAGAGAATTCCCCATAGATTTTCTGTGAGATTCAGATCCAGAGAACGAGATGGCCGCCCATCATCAGTGTAATTTATCATTGTTGACACCATCTTTGGCTGATTGAGAACAATAAATCGAAGCATCTTCTTGCTAGAATATCAAATTTCACGTTAAAACTATTAAAACATTACCCAATAATTCCATATAATTTTTTAAATTCATTTTTGGTAATAAGAAGCAAATTAGTGGGGATTTTTGGTCGCGAAAACCTACCCAAAGAATGAACCTGCTCCGAATTTCCGGCTCTCTCTTGTAGTCTCAATCATGCCAGTAATACTTCTATTGAATTTATTTTAATTTCACCTCTCCCTTTCTGAGGGACATTTTTTGTTTACGTCATATTAAATAAGAACTAGCTATTTTAATAATATATAGTATGTATATATACCTCCTTCAATAAATTAAATTCTTTCTCATCTGAAAAATTCCCTTCCAACCACTCACTATTCCAAGTCACAAAAGTCGTTCCAAACAAAATCAAATCTTTTCTGTTTGTTTGTGGGTGGCATTGGTGGTTTCTTAGCTATTATTTACTTTCACTTAAATTTACTTCGCAGAATGTAAGTCAAGTATTGGATTCACTTTACGCGGAAGTTGTTTTTCTTATCGTTTCTTCGGGCTATAGAAATAGTGAGGTCTAGAAGATTTTCAAATATCAATCCGTTAGCTTTATTACTGATCTATACAAGCAAGCTGTATTTAAATTAAAAAGCGTTAAATTTTTTATTGTGTTTCCCATTTAACTTAGAAACACTTCAAGACAAATCAATATTGCATTCCCTTAGTTTATTAAACTTATTTTTAATTATTAATGATAATTATTAAAAAAGTAAATAACTACGACTGAATAATTAAATGCAAATGTAATATTACTAAATGACAGGACTATTCTAACTAAACTTGTGAGATTCTAGTCTAATGGAATCTTTAATTTTTAAGGAACTTGGTGTCAGTTCTAGGTGAAACATTTTAAATAAGAGTTTATAAAATATATTTGTTTTATTTATATGAAACCTAGCTAGTAGTTTAATCAACGGAATCTTTGTAAATTAGACTTAGCAGAAAGTAAACGATCGAAATTGAGAAACATCTGTGAACTTCCCTAATAATATTCTAGAAAATTAATTAAGAAAAAGAACATATCAGATCGTTTTTAAAAGGAAGTACTCACTCCATTCTGATTTTATTTTCAATTTAAATAAAGAAATTAATAATCGAAAAAACATAATTTCGAATTCGAATACTTAATATCTCCAAAGCAGGCACGTTCTTTCAGGTCACAAGTTTTTCGACAAGCTCAAAATATCTTTTCGAAAAAAAATAGAATTTTAAAAGATATTTAATATTATATTTTCGAAGATTTATATTTATATTTAGGTAAACTAAACGATTTCAAGATATGTCACTGCTCCGAAATAGAACAAGTAATCAATTTATGTTTGAACCAGGAAATTGCTGCTAATTCTAAATCTATTTGATTCCCCGTTTATTTTCCATTGACGATAACTCTTACTCCCTTGAAAAGTTCTAAGTTAGTTTCTTTGACGAGTTTACTTCTTACCCTCACCTTAAATGACTAGATTGATTCCAAACAAATCACAAGGTACATAAGTGAAATTCATTTTAAATTAATCATTAATGGTTCAAATTACTAAATCGTAGCCGATATATTTATCAAGAAAATGAGTTTAGAAAAGAAAAAGATGAATAATTCATAACCCAGAGAGTTTATCATTAGATGTTAAACTTTGTAGAACAAAGTCGACTAACTTTGGGGAAATTCGAAATGCTTCAATAACTAACCAGCTTAAATTGTCATCGGAAAGCCTAAGGCCAGAGTTTCTCAAGTTCAACCCAAATTTGATATTTATTATTAAATTTTATTTGTGTCTTCATATGATTATTATTAAGTAAATTTCTTTGTTTGTGTTTATTTTCTCTCGCTCGCCCTCGCTTTGTTTAAAAATTATATACAATTGTTTTGATTCATATGTTGGAAAGATATTCTTAAGAAGATTAAAAATTTTGAAATTCTTCTATTCATATTGTTATTTGTATAACAATATATATATATATATATATATATAATGTTTGTATCAGTTAAGAAATAAAGGTTGTACTTTCATGTTGAATATTTTCTTTTTCTCTTGCATGCTTTTTCAGGATCCTATTCTAGATTATTTCCTAGTTAGAATTTCCTCTCTAAAAGAAACATATTCATTTCGAAAATATTTTGTAAAACTAAGGCTCTAAGCTTCAAGAAACTTGTGTTTAATGTTAATAAATAAACAGAAGTCACCAAAAACTTTAACCTGGAAAAATACGAGTATCAACATGTAAACATTTGTTTCCTTAAAATATAAATAGGGACTAAAAATAAAAAATAATAACACATAACGAAAAAATTAATTAGATTAATTAAACAACAAAAATGATGTAGAATATTAGATTAGAAAATAATATATTAAATGTGAACATTGAATTTATTGATTTATCTATAATTCTATAGTAATAAAATAGACAAATTTTCTCATTTAAATAATTCATCCTGAGAAGTTAAAAATACACCTACTTTTGAATCTAAGGCAGGAATTGAACTGGTTAAAGTGGGCGAGTGGTTTGTGTGTGTAGAGGTAGAGCCTCATCTACTCAATATAGGTACGTTCATTTCCACTCACCTCACCAGAGAAGTATCTACCATATCTATCTATCTATATAAAATTGAGGTTTTGTCTGTACGTTGCTCCAAATCGCCTCAAATTTTTGATATACACTTTTCAAGCAAAGTTATCAAAGAAAACACCTTCAATAAAATTCCTGTCTGTCTGTCTGTCCGCGCTCTTTTGTGTCCACTTGACATAAAAACGGCTGGAAATATTCTTATGGAATTTAAGATTGATTTACGAACTTAAATTTTACAATTAATATGTATGAAAACACATAATAAAACATTATTTACACTGTCTTCGTATAATGCTAGTCGAGGTGTGAACCGCGATTGGAATTAGGTGTACACGTCTTTGGAATTATTTGGAATTCATTAGATCAGTGTTTTTCAACCTGGGGGGTCGTGAAGCCTCTATAAGGGGGTCGCGAAGCCCCAATAAAAAAGAAAAAAGTGTAAAAATACATTTTTATTAAGAAAATGTTAATTAAAGGACATTTGTTATTAATCTTCTATTGTGGTATCCCTTTTCCAGGAGGCGTTTGGCGATGTAATCAATGTAAAATGATGTTGTTATATGTACTTAAGTGTGTATTTGTCCTAAACCTAATTATAAAAATTAATAAAAATGTTGTACGAATTTGATATTTATAACATAATAAAATACAGGTTACAAGCAGCGGGGGTAGGGGGTCACAAATTTATTTTTCAAATTAAGGGGGTCGCTTCATGAAAAAGGTTGAAAAACACTGTCCTAGAGTATTGAAAAAATATATTTAAAAACAAATATCTCGAAAAAAAAAAATTTGTCAAAAAACCAAAAAAATCGCAAGGCTATAATAGCCTTGTGAAATTTTTTATTTTGATAGAAAATTTGAATTATCTAAATCAGTGTTTATCAACCTGTGGGTCGCGAAGCCCCAGTAAAAGAAAAAATAAATAAAAGAAAAAGTATAAAAATATATTTTTATTAATAAAATGTTAATTAAAGGACATTTGTTATTAATCTTCTATTTTCGTATCCCTTTTCCATGGAGGCGTTTGGCGATGTAATCCATGTAAAAATATGTTGTTTATTATTTTATTTATTTTTTTATTATTTTTTATTTTATTTATTTATTTATTTTTTTTACTTAATTGTGTAATTGGCCTAAACCTAATTATAAAAATTAATAAAAATGTTGTACGGATTTGATATTTATAACATAATAAAATACAGGTTACAAACAGCGGTGGGTAGGGAGTCGCGAAAATATTTTTCATACTAAGGGGGTCTCGTCGTGACAAAGGTTGAAAAACACTGCATTAGACAATGCCCCTTAATCTATTTTCTTCTACTTGAAAATGAAAGTGGAAGTGGAAGTAGGTGTCTACTATATTAGGTCACGGTTCACCCCTTAATGCTAGTTATTTTTTTTTTTTGTAATTTAGTGGAAAAACACATCATGAAGAATGTATGATGATGAAACATGAAAAAGGGGGAAAAGAAGAGTATTTTTACATTTTGACATTTTTTTTTTTTTTTTAAGTAAAACTTCTTTAGACGCGCCTGGGAGTAACTCAAAGCTTTAGATTTACACCCGGCCGGAGGACCTAGCTGCAGAGGGCGTGCCGGTCGCCAACAGATAAAAAAGTTAACATGACATATTTGTTTTAAGTTTAATCTTTTTAGTAATACCTGCCACAACCGTCAAAGAAGTTTTACTTCAACCGCGCGTAAAGATTACATGCACGATTTTTTTTTAAACTCTCCCTCTCAATCTTGAGTGAGCGCTCTTCGAGAAAACGACGGACATCTGCCAGCAAGCTCCTCTTCCTGCTTGCTTATCGCCAACATATAAAAAAGTTAAAAATGTTTGTTTTTTGAAGTGAAACTTCTTTAGCGACGTTTCGATTTTGAGGTAAAGCTTTCAAAAAATTTTGACGGGCTCACTAACAGACATTTTAAAATAGTAAGTAATATCTCTGAAAATAATCTATTAATATTTTTTCGTAATTTACTATATGTAGGTATAATACTTTTTTGAAGGATTTAATACAGAGTATTTCCATAATATTTTTTATCAAAATTGAGAAAGTATCAAAAAAACAATAAAAAATGTGTTCAAACACCATTACAATACTCATACTGTAGTAGGTAAAGTAAAAAGCAAAAGCAAAAATACACTAGTCCCTCTAGTAGCTAAGGTCACTTAACACTTAAAAATTCTCTACTTTCTATAAAATATAATCTGAATATATGTATTAAAATCAAACAATCACAATTGCTACATATACGATATAATCTAACGCTTTTATATATATGCTGAATACTAATAATTATTTTACTGATTTGGCTCTCCGACAATTGCTCTCATGTTGTCTGTCCTGGTACTCAAACAAGGAAACATAATTAATTAATTAATTTATTTATTTAACAAAGTATACAAACATAGGACCTTAGGTCCCACCTAGTGTTTATACATAATTTAGCAACAATATTTTACAAATTTGGCAAAAGAGTTCACCAATACACAAATTTTATGGGGGAAGAAGAGAAAAAAAAAGTAGAGAAAGATTAGAAGACATAAAGGAAATAAGAGTAAGGAGTATCAGTTATTGGGTGGGATCTATAAAGAACGAAGACCTGAGAGCACCAAGAGTCGGGTTTGCATGAAATTTGGATGGAAGTTCATTCCAAAGCCTTGCACCCGCCAATTTGAAGGAATGAAAGAAGTGTTTAGTTTTATAGTGCACCTGCACTAGCGTTGTCTTCCTGGTGGAGCGACCGACGACAATAGATTTTCTAAGTAAGACGGGCAAATGAATTTTTCAGAATTTAAAAGCTTATAAATAATCACACACCGCCAAGCGTAAAATTTAGAAAGATCTGTGTTTAAAATGAGCTTTTTATCCTGGTCCGAAAGATGGCTACGTGGTTTTTGATTTAAGACATAGCGGGTGCATGAATTTAAAGCTATTTCTAGTCTTTTGTCCGATTTACTGTCGAGGGAATTCGAAAAGATTATGTCGCAGTACTGGAAAAGGGGTGCTAATAAACTCTTGCTTAAATTGAGGCGAAGATTATATGGCGTGAGATATGAGAGTCGCTTCAGTGAGTGAAGGGCCCCATAAACACTACGGGATATATTATTTATTTGCACATTCCAAGATAAATTGCACTAAACAGTCAATCCTAGATTCTTAGCTGAGCAAGTGAATGGAATAGTATTGTTATTGTAGAGAATAGGAGGTAGTAAGTTAGTAGGAAGGCATTCTTTGAATAAGATAATAGCCTGCGATTTTAGAGGATTAACAGAGATTAAATTATTTATGGCCCAGGAAGAAAGTGACACAAGCTCTAGGTTAATTAATGAAATAGATTGCACAACTTGGTTGGGCAAGCAGTGAGCATAAAACTGAAAATCATCGGCAAATAGGTGATGATTACAGCTAGAAAGAGAAGAGGAGATATCATTAATAAATAAAGAAAATAATAGAGGTCCCAGGATGGATCCCTGGGCCACCCCTGTCCTAAGAGCAAGCGGAGATAAAAAATCTGAGCCACAACGAACTGCTTGAGTCCGATCACTTAGAAATGAAGATATTAATTTGCAAGCTGAGGATGAAAAATTAAATTGGGAAGCAACTTTACTTAAAAGAATCGAGTGATTGACTGAACATTTTCCGACGTCGATTTCTCTTCGAATATCCTCCGTAATTTTTAGTAAAGCAGTCGTACATCTATGCCCTTTACGGAAGCCAGACTAATAAGGGTCTAAAAATTTGTTATTTTCGATATGATTTAAAATTTGACAGTTAATAATTTTTTCTAATATTTTGGACAAGGCAGGGAGAACACTAATATGTCTAAAATCAGACAGGGATTTCGGTGAGCTAATTTTCTGCAAGGGCAGTACAATAGCATGTTTCCAAGCAGAAGGGAAGTTAGATGAAGTCAAACAAAAATTTATCAAATGTGCAAGGTGTGGTAGAATTAGAGGAGGTATAGTTACTATAAATGAAATTGGAATGGTATCACACCCCACAGCACCAGACTTAATTGAGTCAGCCGCAAAAACAATATCCTCCTCAGAAACATTTTTGAAAGAAAACGAAAAAAAATCATTGGACCCGGGAGGGTCTGATGAACCAGTAAAAGTATTATTATTACCAACAGAAGATCCTACAAAATTTAAGTTGAACTCGTCAGGAGTAAATGAGGTTAATTGCTCATCCGAACTTTTACTGAGACCAAATTTTTTTACATTACGCCAGAGCACAGTGGTCCCAACAGTTGCTGAGTCCAGTTGGGTAGCGGCAAACTCACGTTTGGCATTTCTTATCAAGACCTTAGTCTTATTTCCCTGTGCGCGAAAACGCTCAAAGTCATCATCCGACAACGTTTTTTTCCAAGCCTTATAAAGAGAATCACGTTTTCTAATAGACCGCTTGATATTGTTGTTAAACCATGGAATCGGAGGACGCTTAGAAACAATTTTTTTGACCGGGGCTACAAAGTCCATTAATTCAATCAAATTATCATTGAAAAACTTCAACATGGTATTAGCGTTGGTACAACTATAAATAGATGACCAATCAAGTTGCATTGACGAGTTATTAAGTTTTTCTAAATCTAATTTTTTGAAATTTCGTTTTTATATTTTCATATTTAATTGAAGGTGACTTGATAATTGCAATTATCATTTTGTGATTTGAAATACCGGGGACATCAAATGTTTCATAAAAGCTAAGATATTGTTGTGGATTATTAACTAGGCAGAGATCAATTGTGCTGCTGGAGTGGCTTGTAAAATGAGTTGGTCCAGAGTCCAAGATTGAAAGATTGGAGTGAAGTTACCATATCATTAAATTAATTTTATTTATTTTTCCAGAAAATATTTAAAACTCCATTTACATCAATAGGTACATTTTTGTTTATATTTAATTAGACGTTTTTGTCAGCACCAAGTCGCGAGCTAAATATCTGAAACTTGGTACAAAATGTAGCTTATTAATACGAATTTTTGACCCAAATTGAATTACAACCGTTTGGGAAGCTCCGCCTCATATAAAGATTGGATTTTTCAAATTTTCTATATTTTTCCATCCAATTTTTCTCGGAAATATCCAAAATCATCAGTTCTTTTCTTTGAAAATTTTAAAGACAAAATAAAAATATTTCAGCACCAAAACTGAATTTTCGAGTTTCCATTCTTGTGTTTTTGTGGGCATCAAAAACCAGACAGACAAAAAATATTGGTCAACAATTAACAGAATTACCGACAACAAAATAAAAACAGATTTAATTGAGAAAGTTTTTATTTTGCCGAGAGTAGCAGAGTTGTTGATTCATAAAAAGAAACAATGAGGTCGTCCTCTGCTTGATGCAAATAAACATACACACATCCTCATTTGAGACTATAGTTTCTAAGGCTTGGCCTTCAACATCAGTCTGTTTTTAAATTATAAATATTATTTTTCATGGGGTTACTATCGCTTGGATATTGACATTTTTTGTTCTTACTCAGCCGGTAAGCCAGTTAGGATTAAAAAAATATATATATATATATATTTGATATATATGTGTGTTTATTTATTTGCATCAAGCAGAAGACAACCTCTTTGTTTCTCTTTATAAAAACAGATTTCTTGGTAATTAGGCTCTCTCTCATAAATTAATTGAATTAATTGTATATTGCTGAAAACAAAAGCCATTTAACAAGGAGAAATTATTTTTAATTAAAAAACTGTTACTTTTGGACCAAGAAAAAAAATTGTTTGTTTAATGGTTTTCGGAATATTTAACGTTAAAAATTTTAAACCTCCACAATTTCGATAATATTACAAAAGAGTCTTGATTTTTACTACACTGGTAATAATAATAATAATAATAATAATAATAATAATTAAAGAATTTATTATTCAACAGAAGACACCCTCTTTTTAACCGACTTCAAAAAAGGAGGAGGTTCTCTATTCGACTGATTTTTTTTTTTTTTTTTTTGTGCGCTATGTTAACTCATATCTACGCCAATTCTCAACCGATTTTGAAATTTTTTTTTGCATTGGGTCCAGTCTAGCTTCCGATTGGTCCCATTTTTTTTTTCGTTTTTTTCGCGGTATTAGACCTTTTTTATTAGGTTTGTTTAGACCTAACCTCTTTGTTTATAATTGATTTCGATGGTTCTTTTTTTGTCAAATGGGGGTGTCTTAAGAGGACTGGCGCCATATTAATTTGATCAAGTTCTGATGATATGATCACTATTAATAACATCACTAAAAGAAAAATAAAATAATTTTTAAGAAAAAATAAAAACCGACTTCAAAAAATTAAATGCAACAAATAAAATACACTAAAAGGTATAAAATAATTATTATCTTATTTAGTTACAACTAAACGACGAAATATTAACATGGAATTACTTTTTGAAGTTGGTGCCAAACATATACCTTTTATGAATCGCACTCGACGGATCTTACTTAGTACGTTTGGAGGGTATGCTCGCTTATAGGTATAGTTTGTTTGCTTCGACTTCAAAAAACAGTTTCATGTTATGTCGTCGTTGGGCCGTAACGTAAGATAATAATTATTTACATACCTTTTAGTGTATTTTATTTGTTGCATTTAATTTTGAGTCGATTTTATTTTTTTCTTAAAAATTCCATTTTTTTATATTGTCTCCTTTAATTTATAAAAATTCTGCTACTCTAGGCAAAAAGAAACTTTCAATTTAAATCTCCATTAATTTCTACCAGCCCTTCTCCAAAACAAAAAAAAAAGATTACATAAAAAAGACATAAAGACATATACCAAAATCTCTTAATATATATCCTATTATTTGAAATTTTCAAAATTGTACCTATTTTTTATAAATGCACAAACGGATTACAAAGCCATTTTGGACATAGCTAATATGAACATTGTAACATTGTTTTAAAATGTTGAAAGGACAGAATGATAAAATAATATGGTCAAATGGTCATCGTATCATTTGGTATGCACTACATATATATATAATAGACCTATTGAAAAGATTATGTTTGGCGTGGGTGGGTAGCAGAGTTGTTCAATCATAAAGAGAAACAAAGAGGTTGCACTCTGCTTGATGCAAATAAACATATAGGTACATAAATTAAATATATACTTATCTATCTATCTATCTATCTATCTATCTATCTATCTATCTATCTATCTATCTATCTATCTATATATATAAAATGAAAAGTATGTGGATATATATGTATGTGGAAACGATCTGATTGGCCAGTGCATAGCCAATGCCAAAGCGTTAAATTATTAGAACGATTCTGATTGGTCAGATAGTGATCGTGCTTAGGCAATGTGTTAAATAAATCTTTCCTTATTCTTCCTTATTTTTGAATCAATTTCATTCAGCACATTCTTTCGATACTTACAGTAAGATTTTAAATTTCAATTATTAAATTGGTATGAACGAGACGCTCCCCGCCGGGGCTAGGTTGACGCCGGGCCGAAGGCCCGTCGTCAGCTAGTAATTTATATTTGATATATATAAATGTGTGTGTATGTTTATTTGCATCAAGCAGAGGGCAACCAACCTCTTTGTTTCTCTTTATGATATAGACAATTCATGTAATTCCAAAAGTAGCTACCAAGAAGCTAGCTTTTTTACAAATTAGTCTTGTTTTATAAAAAATCTAATTTAAGTTTATCCAGATCATAAATTACATCGCGTTTTCAAATTGCTTTGTTATGTAAGTATATGTGTTTTAAAATAAGGCACCGTTTTTTTTTATAAGAATGCTGCTAAATCATCAACGATTGGACTGAAACATACTGAAGAACACTTTTATTATTCTTCATTGATGTTGTTATGTTTTCTTTAATGTACTTAATTATCTTAATAATAATTTTTTATTGAACTGATGAATTTTCTCTCTTCGATATCTAGGAAGAAAATGTTTAAATTAGCTGAATCCATGATTGGTCTGGTTATACTAGAGCTAGAATTGTCTAGAGTCAGTATACTTTATAAAGAATCCGTTAGGAAAGCACTGAGGGGTAGCAGACCATAGACAAGACCCTGCCCATCCCCAAATATTTCCATTTTAACAAATGTTCACATTTCAGGCTATGCTAAGTTTTACTAGCACAGTGAAAGCGATTTTAGACGGAAGTTGGTCCCTCCTCCATCACCTAGAATTTCCTCATCATATACTAAACTTGCTAAGACTGTGAATCATATAAATGTGAAAACCACAAATTCTCTTGACTTCTTATAAAATTTCAAATGATGTATTGAATAAAAATTAGGATGGAAATTAAATAATAGAATGCTTTTTTAAATTAAAAATGTAAAAAAATAAAATAATTGAATCTATTTTATTTTGAAGAAGAGGTTTTTCTGGGAAGAAATGCAATTAATTGTTATTATTTCCCGTGGCCCGCGGGCCGTATACGGCCCAGCTCTGCAATGAGTGTGGCCCAACATAAAATCATAAACTTCCTTAAAACATTGAGATTTATATGTAGGGATATATTTGTTCCCTTTTTCGAAATATGAATGTACATTTGTACAATACGTGAAGCTTTTTCAACAATAAAATTCACTAAAAGCAAAATTATAAGCTCAACTATATAAGATAAAAAAAATAATGAAGTTTCGAATATTTAAAAATTATTCTTCTCATATTTTCATTTTCTAAAATGTTTATTATTTCAGTAAATTATATGCTACGACACTAACCAAGTCTATAGTTATATCATTTTAGTACAAAGAGACAAGGAATTGGGGTTTTCTAGAACAATCACAATTAATTGATAACTTCTCTCCTCTACTAAAACTTGTCAAAAATTGTCTTTTAGATCTTTGCACGTTCTTACATGTCAATAGATAATGGATAGTCAGGGATTATTATATCCGTGACACTTTTAAAAAATCAATTATCATTCGTCATATCCTTCTTTAATCCCATTCGATTTAAATCAGGGCTGTCCAACCCGTGGCCCAATATAAAGTCATAAAATTCCTTGAAACATTGAGATTTTTATGTAGATACTGGAAACACACAACAATTTGGCCTGACAATTTTTTTTTCTAAAATAAGAAATGTGAAAATCTACTGTAAAGTTTTCGAAAAATAAAACTAATTTTAAATTTTGAAACTTCATTTTGTTTTATTTTCGACTCCATTTTCATTAGAAATAAATTTTCTACTTACAAACTTTCTGATTGAATCTTCTAGTACAACAATTAGTTACCGATATCGAAAGAAAAATGAATAGTGTCTCTTTATTAGAATTTTATATTAATTATTTAGCCAGGAAAAAATATAAACAAAAACTAATATATAATATCACTTTTTGTAAGTATGTAGATATGTATTTGCATATACGAGAAGCTTTTTTCAAAGATAAAATTTACTTTAGGTTAAAAATAAAATGAGAGAGTCTTCTGTTTTTTAAATAAAATAATTTTTAATTATTTCTAGAGACTATAGTTTCGAAGGCATTGCCTTTATCATCAGTCTATCACAAATATTTCAAATTAGTTACAAATTAAGATTTATACATTGAAAATTTTGAAAAATATATAATTTTCAATGTATAAATCTTAATTTGTAACTAATTTGAAATATTTTGTGATAGATGATGATGAAAGCAATGCCTTCGAAAACTATAGTCTCTAGAAATAATTAAAAATTATTTTATTTAAAAAACAGAAGACTCTCTCATTTATTACCTAAAATAAAAACAATTATGTTACCATCGACAGTGAAATCTTTTATTCAAATAATAAAATTTACTAATTAGAAGCTCACTATGAGTTAAAACAATAATAAAGTTCTTATTTCTACATTATTAACTATCTTTTTTGGGACACCCCTGATTTACATGCTTCTATTTAACATACATTGTCTGTATATTTGTCTATATATTGGTATGTCCAACACTCGACTATTACTCATTATTTTTAACAAATTAATTAATTTTTTTTAATTTAAAATTAGAGAAATAATTACACTGATGAACAAAATTATCAAGAAACAATTTCAAAATAGGGTTAATCAAGTGCAAAATGGGATGAATCGATTTCAAATTGGGAATCATTCAAACAAATTGGAATGGAAATATTAGTCTCCGATGTGAGATTGATTAATTCCCATTTGAAATTTATTTATCACATTTGAACTTGATTAATCCTAATGAGAAAAAGTATAGATTTAAAAAAAATTTTAAAATTTTTGAAGATAAACATTTTCTTGATAACTGTAAGTATGTCAGTGTAATTTATAATTTTAATTTTTTTCATTCAACTAGCAGTGATCAAAACTTGGTATAAATTGTTTTTTTATAATAATATTAAAAAAAAACTTTGCAGGGATGTGATTTTTAAAATCTTTTTATATTAGATATAGTTGCTTTAGTGAAAAATAAGCTCTTGTGGTCTTGAGTGTTGTGAAATAGGGAGTTAAGTAAAATATGGTAATGTACAGTTCTGTTAATTGGAATGAAGTTTTAAAACCAGTCCGAATACATATAAATTCGATGAAAACATAGTTAAACTTTACAAAACATAATGCAATATCACATTGTGAAAATGAAATACAGTTAGCCAGGAAGACGAGTAAAAGATATTCCAGTGGATAAAAGCTAAAAGCTCTATCATCGAAAATCTTTTTTCCACAAACAAAGCAGGTACACGTCGAGAATTAACTTTTGATGTCAGTCAATTTCATTAATTCTTGAGACTGAACTGACCCTGTCCTTTCAAAACGAATTTCCACTTAAAATTATTAGATGGTTCGGTCTTGGCTAGGTTTTAGAATCCATGCTAGAACTATTTCTACCGTTTCACTGTTTTACTAATGAACTATGGCATATGTTCTAATGCAGAGGATCCCAACTATTAGCACGGGTACCTTTAGAGGGTTTTTGATTGTGCTTTTTCTATATTTTAAGTTAATGTTGTTATATACTTTTTGTTTTCTAAGCTGAAGTCATATGGTAATAAAATAAATCAACTGAGGTCGGCACCACACGATTTTCACATTGAAAATTTAAAATCGACTTTAAATATTTATGAAAATACTCTAAATGTTTGAAATTTTAGGGATGCGCCGGATCCACAGTATTCGTGGACCGCACGCCACTGGTACACACACACACACACACACGGACCAATGGATTTTTGGCCGCTTTTTGGCCTCTAGAGACCACAATATCTGGTTTTATGTTCTAAATCTGTTTTCGAACTATTAAGGGCATCGATTCCTACCACCTAGAATTCACAAAGTGAAATTAACTTTTTCGCCTTTGTGATAGAAGCTCTCAAAATATCAGGACCCCAGCAGGCGATATCAATACTTCACATTATATCCTATAACCTATATCATTATATGATATAGAATATATACTATGTGAAAGCAAAAAAGTAGCAGATTTGCTTAATTTATAATGAAAACGAATGGAAGAATGCGTTTTCTGTTTGATGAGAAATAAAGCTTAATTACTAAAAGGGCGTAAGATATTATTTCGAAATGGAAGAAAAAATTAAATTAAATAAAACATAAAGTATGAGAGGTCTTCGTATGGAATTTGAAATAAATGGGCACAGTCAATGCGTCGAGTGTGCAGACGGTTTGAGTTGAAAAACTGTTACAAAGGGGAGATTATTGATACAAATGTAAGTGCAAATTTTTCAACTTTTTAATTACAACCGTTCAAGAGCTTCCCATATAAAGATTAGATATTTTTGAGTTTCAGCATTTTTCATCTACAAATTGGTGAAACTAAAAATCTAATCAGTTTTTCGAAATAGAAATACAAATAATTTGGCTACGAAACAAATTTTTACAAACATTCGTTTGAGAATTATTCTATTTATCCGAATCCAAACATACAAACACAAAGAGAGACACATTCAAAAACAAATAAGCAACAAAAATTGAAAATGTTGAGAAAATTAAATACTTATTCGTCCATAGATGTCTTACGTAAACTTATAAACAAAAATGATAATCGAGTAATTACTAGAATTACTCGATTATCATTTTTGTTTGTAAATGGTAGGTATTTATATTTAACAAGGGTTTAATAAAGAGTCATGCAACTTTTGCAGGTATTTCTTTAATTTATTTAGGTAGCTGTCTGGTCCCCATTTTCTTCATATGGGCACCTAAAATCAATAGCAATAATTTTGATATGTAAAAATTATTTATATGATCTTTAAGAGCTCATTTTCTCGCCTCCGTTTAAAACTGACTAGGAGTCAGCTTAGAATCAAAATAGTAAAGTGTCATTTTGACGTCGTTTTTGGATTTGACTCTAGGTGACAGCATATTTACTAAATTTTTACAGTTTATGAACTTTTTTAAATTTTTAATTTATCTTATAACGTTAGGAAAATTACTTTTTTAATAACAGCGTTCACTATTCCTATTATACAATTTATTTCATTTGATCAAGGGTCCTCTAATTATTTTTTTAATTTAAATGTACAGTCTTAATAAAATTTATATAATATATTAATTGATTTAATTAATCATAATATAAATAATAATAAACAATATACAAAATTATTATTAATTAATACGCATTGAACATAACTTAGAAAGTTTATCATTCAAATTTATTTCTATAAATGTATCTATTTCTTTTAGGAAATACCCTATTTCTATAGTATAACATATTTTAAATAAAGGAACGCACCCATACTACTTGACCCGTTCAGGGGGGTCTTCAAAATACCACACTTGGTCACAGGGGTGAGGGCGAGGGGGGGGGGCTTAGGTCTTCGTCACGTAGTCAATATCCTCTAGGAAAATCTCGCGCTTTTTCGAGCTATATTATTTTTTTTTTAACTTTCTCTTTGCAAAAAATGATTTAAAACCATATTTATGAATTGCTACGTGAAAATTAGAAGGGGAGGGGGGGGGGTCTTGGCATATACTACTGGTGGTCACCGAGGGGGAGGGGTAAAAAATTGTAAAAAATGGGTCGCCTAGTATGGGTACGTTCCCTAATATTGCTACCATAAAAAGATGAATGAATTATTTTGTGTCAGTTTAAATCGAAAATTAGAGACTCACCTAGATTAAATACCTTGCGTGATTAGGATCTCCCAAATTAAACTACTAAGGATGGAGTGTGAGAACTATATTAAACTCGGCATTCATTTCAAATGTATTTAGTACATAAAAAAAAATTATAATTGACATAACAAATGTTTAAAGAGTGCAAATTTTTACTCGTTTTCATTTACTTTTAGACATTTAAACATTCAATATTGACAATGGATAGCATTCTTGGTAAACATTAATCATGAAAGGCTCATCCACGGAAAAACACTTAAAAGCCTTGACTTTTAATAAAACAAAATGGAAATCAAATATAAATTGGAAGAAAATGCCAAAATTATGTACCCCTTTCAGTGATAGAGCAATTTTTCGTCAGCGAACAGCTTGAACTAAAAATTTAAAACTGGACACAGAGGTCCAGTTTATTGATACAAAAGTGTGTGGTGAATTTCCGCTGATAAATCACAACTATTTGATGCCCCCATATCTTTCTAATTTTCTAAATTTTTGAACCGGAAATACTGAAGCTAAAAAAAAATCTAATAAGTTATTTATTTTGAAAATCTAAACATTTTGACATCAGAACGAATTTCTACGAATTTCTTGAGTTACCTTAGCTAAAAAGGCTAGAAAGAACAAACAGGCAGGTCAACATAAAAAATCACCCTAGAAAATGATTTTTCTTCTAGAAAAAAAATTAATAATTTTAGAGTGAGCTCCAGGACTCCAAGATCTAAAGCTACCAGAATAAATAAATTTGTAACTTTTGGGTGAAAATGTGCAAATTGCAAAATCTACTGGTGCATATTTCAGTTAATAAAGTTTCTTATTAGCTGAGATATAAATATTTGAAGTTAAAGGTCATAAACCACAATTATTTCCTTAATAACCTAATATATTATTATGCAATATTATAAACAAATATTAAAAGAGAAGAGGTCAAGATTAACCATTATAATTGAGAAATTTTAAAAAAGATTATGACCTCATCCTAAAGGTATTTATGAAATTCTTTGGCGCAGAACATATTACAATATTGCAAGATGATGCTTCACCTAGAAACCAATATTGACTATCATATCCTAGAAAGAAGAGAGAAAATATTCTTTGGTTGGGTCGGAGTTGAAGGCTCTTAAGGTCTCAAAATTGTACCAGTAGGTCTGGGAAAAGATGTAAGCAGTATCAAGTTTGAGTTCAAAGAATGGGTTTATTCAATTTATTTATAATTCAAGCGAGAAGGGGGAGTGAATATTTGCAAATTTACCATCAATAGAGATATTGACTTCATCTTGTTAAAATACACTGTGTGGTAGATAGCAGCTAATGATTAGGAAATAAATCCTTGTAAAAAGACTGCAAACGATTCAAGGATGGACCAGGAGATCAATGAAATTATAAGTCAAATGTCTTGCCTAAATTGAGTTAAGAAGATTAGGATAATTTTTTTTTTTTAAGAGGACACAAATTTATATTGATGAATAAGCATGAACTTTGAATTTTCGTTTCAAGAATTCAGCACTATGGAGGAAATCCTGTACTTTAGTATTTTACTATGAAATGGATTAGTGAATAAACTCATCAGCTCATTTAGAAATATATTTATGGTGGTATGTGTATGATGTTTATACCAGGACTGGATTAAATTCTTTATAATCTCTTCCCTTGACCCCCCCCCCCCCTCTTCTTATTCAAGCGCCATATTCGATTCCTAGCGTCGGCGATTTCCTCTCCATTTTAATTTTCCTCGGGAAATTTTTCACAGAGATGGTTTCCCATTGCTCTCCCCTGAAGGGATCCGATTATAGAATCGGTCAAATATTTGCAGTGAGTCGGGCTTGAACCCGCGCTAGCTTGATTAGAAGGCATGCTTAGTACCCACTCGGCCAATCTAACCCTAAGTATCTAAAATATATTAATTCCTTCATTATCATCATCATCATCAACATCATATAGTCCTAAGACTAGTTTAACTAACCGCCTTCATATTTATTTATTTTAAAGAATGTTTAAAATTTTGAAAAAATTTAATTAAGTAGTATTATTTTCAAAATTATATTATCACTGAATGATAGAGAGAAGCAACAATAACCGCTTCTTGACATGGAATTAAACACATTCAACAATATTCTTGATATGCAATTTGACCTAAAAATTCAATTTTTCATTGAATAAAATTTGTGTCTCTCGAAATGAGACATAACTTACAATAAGATAAATTTCTGTAGTCCTATTTTATTTATATTTGAAAAAAGTTTTCTTAAATTTTTGTTGATTTTTATGTCGATTTTTTAATATATTCCAAGTGTAAAAATTATGTTCCGTTGTGCAGTTTGTGACCATTAATTTTAAAAATATATGAAACCAAAATAATTTTTTTTTTTTAACTGAACTCATTGTCGTAAATCCGTAATTAATTATCATGCCACCCTTGAAGAAGTAAGAGGCTGCGGGGGCGCAGTGGTGACATGATAAAAAATATATTTTGGAATATATGGGTTTGGGGAAGGGTACCACAATGAAATTCCGTAGAAAATTTGTGAAATTGTCTCCATAGGTGACGTGTACAATAATATACAGGTTTACTTTACCATACATGGTATGGTCAAGTATTGTAATCGTACATGAAAAAAGTGTTTTTTTGCTTCGTTTTTTGGAAATATCTCAAAAACGTCTGAAACTATTTTGATTAAAAAAATTGGGCGAAAACATGGCAAAACCCGGAAGCCTCGGGTTCGATTCCCGGCTAAACCCAGACATTTTTTCCGTAAGTATAGGGTCTGGAAAAAAAATTAAGTGGGAGATAAATTTAACCTAATTTATCGCACGGAGAATTCACCACTGCTCGAAGCCCCTAAAAAAACTTAGTAAATTGGATTGTATCTAACTTTCTGAGATTTGGCTTGTGATCCCGGTTTCTTTCCTTCTACTCTGTTCTTTTCACAATAGAGGGGCCATCCCATACAGGCCTTTAGGGGATGCACCTTCTGGTGTATCTCCTTCTCACATCAATTTCATTAAAAAAAAAAAAAAAAATCAAAGCTTAAATATATATAATATATATTGTCGGCTTAGAGTGTAAACCCGCTAAATCCATTTTTTATCATATTTGACATATTAATACCGTTCGAAAGAAAAAGAGACGTCCAATAAGTAAAAGTGCTACTTAAAATTACGATCGTAAGTTGTAGAAAAAAAAATGTGAAAAATCGTTTCTTTCCATAACAACAATATTAAATTTTGTTTGTTTTTTTCTCTCTCCTGTAAAATTTCCTTGTTGAGAGTTAGCAGGTTTACACTCTAAGGCGACGATATATATAATAAATTTAATGGATATTCCGATAATCTCTTGTGCTAGCTGGGATATTATTCAAGAAACAAAAAAAAAAATATTTAAAGAGTGTGAAAGGAATATATATACCTACATAATTTTAAAATTCTTTTATTGTCATTTGAATTTTGCAATAAATCCAAAATTGTTATTTTTGAAAAATAAAACTTCTAAAAATACGTAAATTAAAATGGACTCCGTTTTACCCTTTTCATAATAGTATGTATCGGGGATTCGGTACAAAAGTAAAAAAATAAAAATAAAAAATATTTTTTATGGAGGGGAGATGTCCCTGTAAAGATCTCATTAAGGAAAAATAAACTTAATTTTTAAAATTTAATTCATTTTAAAATGTTGGTTTAGAAAGACATCAAAATACCCATTTGTATACGATGTTTTTTCCTAACGGGATTTCCAACCCGCTGAACATAAAATTATTAAAACATTCTACATTCTCTCCTTATCAACAACAAATGTAAGAAGTTGAATACAAAGAAAATTTCGTCTGAATAGTTTGTTATTAACAAGTAAAATACCAGTATTCTTTGATTTTTGGTTTGGCTTAACCTGCCTGCCGGGAGGTCTTGAATATTGGTTTCACACGAAAATTTGTTTTTTGCATGATCAAAGATGGGATTGAGAGTGTACTATTTATTAAAAAGAAGAATTCCTCCTTGTTAAGCAGTGATCATCCCAAGAGACAAGTCCAGATCAGTTTACTTGAACGGAAATTGTTAATAAAATTCATCTATTCATATAAATTGCAAGAAATTAGAAAAACATGGTTTATCTTTATGGTTAGCTATTATAAGTTAGTAGCTGATGGTTTGAAATTTGGCAGAACATTTCGTATTTGTTCCGAATTTTAGCTTTCTGTCTCAAACTGATCGAAGACATGTCATCAAAGATTGATTCTGTCTTATATTAGAGAGTTTGTTTCCGGAGATATAGTTTTTCGATTTCAAAAAAAAAAAAAAATTATACACACGTATAAAAAATCTCGACGTTTTCTCGTCTAGCCTAAAGCGCATTATTTCAATTAATATTTAGATCATGGGAGAAAAAAAATTCATAATGAATTCATGATACAGGTCTTCATGAGAAATTACATGTTTAGCCTCTGTGAATTTCATTTTATATACTTGTTAATATTATATTATACTAAATAAATAATATTAAAATGGAAAAGTCGTATTTTATCTCATATTAGAAGGTCGATTGTTATAAAACTTGTTATTTATTTTATTTTTTTTGTTTCTAATCAAAATAGAATGAAAACGAATTGAGAGTCTTTTGAATGCTCTTTCAGGAATGAATCGACAAAGTGGCTCACTTAATTCAAGACCTTACACATTTTAACCTGAATATGAAAAATTCGCACAGAACACCTTCACTTGTATTTATAAAAAAGAGGATGTTTTATTTTCGCTATTCATTCTTAAGCCCTTTGTCCTTTATGGTACGAATTTCGTAAAGTTGATCTTTAGGACCCTAATGCCAGCAGTACATTCTCGACGAGACACGACCGCGCGAATGTACTCGGCTCGCCTCATCTCGGGAGCGATCCGTTTGTAGTGGAGAGGACTCGCCGAAAGTCATAAGGATCCTGGCATAAGGATAACTATTGATGTCGATGGCTTGACAGTATAGTACCGATGGTATATTTCAGGGGTGGGAAACTTTTTTGTTTTAAAGGCCACATTGATAATGTCCATATCCCAAGAAGGTAGCATACAACAATTTCGAATAAACCTAATTTTTGATGATAGTTATTAGTAACATAGTTACAATCAAAATTTACATTAAAATATATAACACTATAACATATTAAAAAGATAACGTTAGAAAATGTATCATTCATTTACTTTTTCCTCCCTTAATGACGTCCCTGAGATTGCTTTTGTCGAGACAGCATCTGGATATCAGGTTGGTGTTTGGAGCTTCATTTGGTATTCAAGGTGCACATCTGTGATCTGTGATCTCATTTGTTACTTCAGAATTATAATTCTCGTATTTTTCCTATTTCTTACAAAATTTAGCATTTTTCACATCAGGTCAAGAAGGCCGCACTTTATGATTCTGAAGGCCGGAGGTTCTCCACCTCTGGTATATTCTATGCGAACCCCAAAAAGGCGATTTTATTACATTACAGTACATGAGTTCGTTTCTATGAAATTAGCCACAAGATTTCTCGAAAATAATACATTGATACATCACTGTTATATCCTGTTCAATATTTAAAGAAAACGTCAATGATCTTGAAAATATTTGGAAGTACATGGAAATATTTGGAAGTACTTGGAAATATTTGGAATTACTTGGAAATATTTGGAAGTACATGGAAATATTTGGAAGTACTTGGAAATATTTGGAATTACTTGGAAATATTTGGAATTACTTGGAAATATTTGAAATTACTTTGAAATATTTGGAAGTACTTGGAAATATTTGGAAGTATAAGTGGAAGTAGGTGCATATTAGGTCGCGGTTCACCCCTCGGTCTTTCTGTTTATTTTCATTTTGGTTTTTATGAATTTCTATTTGAAATTGATTAATCCCAATTTTAAGTATGCTTTCAAAAAAAGTAATCTCATACAGGTAGTCCACTTTTATAAGAATTGTCGATTGCTACTGACGTCACCGGAAGATGAAATTATAATATAAATCATCATTTAAGAAGACTGTCGCAATATGTTTATTATATATAATTAGAATGATTTTTCTTTAAAAGCATGGAAAAAGAACGCATATTTTCTTATTCTACAGATCATCTCCGAATTAAAAAGACAAAAACACCTTTATAACATAATTACCAAAATTCCTAATAACCTTGGTTCAAAACCTGCAATTTGTATTGAACATTTTCATACAAGTTCAGGGACAGGCAACCATTTCAGTCTTACGAGTTAAAAAACGTGGCTGAAAAGTTTGGGAACCCATAACCTAGAGTAATGACATTTTAACTTTAAGTTGGGTATCGTCAAAAAAGAATTCATCAAGGCTTTGGAAGAAATTCATTACTCAGAATTACCTGGCTGCTTATGTCTTTTTAAGTTTCCGGTGGGCTAATTTGGAAGGGAAAAATTGGTTGAATGATTTCAAAGAAGTGGAGGTTATAAGTGAAAGTTTTGTGGTACACACATCATATAATTATGAGATCAATAAGGATTGGCCTAAATATTCTACTGGAAGAGCTAAATAACTTGGGATCAAAAGCTCAATAGGAAGCTAAAATAAAATATTAATTTTCAAAAAACAAAATTTATTTTAAATATTATATTTTATAAAGGGTTTAAATATATTTTTTCGTTTGAACATCGCAAAAAATTATTTGTTGAGCACTCTCTTAAAAAGGAGATTGATACAAAGGGAGTATCCTTATCAACTTGTGAATTTCTAGTAAAAATAAAATATTAATTTTCAAAAAAGTAAAGTCATTTTAAATAGTATATTTGATAAATAGTTAAAAGTGTATACATTCGTTTGAATACCTCCAAAAAATGACTTTTTGAACCCTCTCTTAAAAGTTAGATTGATACAAAGGGGAGACCCTTATCAACTTAATTGAGAATTTCTAGGAAAAATAAAATATTAATTTTCAAAAAACTAAAGTCATTTTAAATAGTATATTTTATAAAGAGTTAAAAGTGTATACTTTCGTTTGAATATCTACAAAAAATGTCTTTTTGAACCCTCTCTTAAAAGGTAGATTGATACAAAGGGGGGACCCTTATCAACTTAATTGATAAGTTCTAGTGAAAATAAAATATTAATTTTCAAAAAACTAAACTCATTTTAAATACAATATTTGATAAAGAGTTAAAAGTGTGTATTTTCGTATGAATATCTCCAAAAAAATTGCTTTTTGGACGCTCTCTTAAAAGGTAGATTGATACAAAGGGGGGACCATTATCAACTTTACAGTGGGTATAATGAAATCTGATTGTTGGAGGGGTATTTTCTTTAGTTGGTGGGTGTAAACTCAGGGTTAACTCTCTTGATGCTTGAAATCTTTAATTAAATTAACTGATTTTACTATTAATTGACTACTATGAAATTAAAAAAATAAAAAATGGATTACTGAAATTGTTTATATAAAAAGTTATAATAAAAAGGAACAAAGGAAATTGGATTGTCAAGTAGGAGTTATTAATTTTCAATAATAATAGAGATCATGTTGGAATCATTTATTATTGATAATGTGAATTCATTTAATCGCCGCTTGATATCAGCAGATATAGATAGTTGTTAAAGAGAAAATACAAGCTGGTGGTTACGCTCTTCTGATAACCAGTCCCGTGGATAGCAGTCTCTCTCCGTGTCTTGTTGAAGGAGATAGACGTCCTCGATAAACGTCTTTATCGACGTGTGTTGTCCACGAAGCTGGTGTAGACCGAGTCGAGTAGAGCCGGATTCAAGCCACTAGGATGGTAAGGACGTGACTCCTCGCCGGGCGGCTATGGCAATCGTTATGAAGGTATATATTCATGAAACTCCTTCAATGAACGCCTCGTGAGATGTATCTGTAGTATATATATGTTGAGGTATAATCTAAGACTGTTGTGAGAGATCGCCTGTATGCATAGATAGTGAGTTATCATCTAGGACTCTCTCCATTGTCTTCTATGAGCGCCTCGTGAGATGCTATCAACGACTTTCGAGCTGTCCCCACCGTCAGTCTTTTTCTCCTTCTTTACTTCCCTGTTTCCTTCAGCAGCGATTTTCAAATTATTCATATCACTATTGGCTTTTATAAAAGAAGAAAATATACATAAATGATTCCTAAGAGGCCCATCTCCTGCTCGTATCAATTTCTCCCTGCGCGAATTCAAATCTCAATTCTATTAAAAAATTATATTAAGTATTTTTATACTATTTATTTTTAATGAAATTTTTATATTTAACTATATTCAAACAAATATTATTCTCATCCTTCTCCCCTCTAATCTGCCTCTCTTTGCAATTTCTTATTACAATATATCATTGGATATATTGTAACTTAATTTGGAATTTCTAGCAAAAATAAAATATTAATTTTCAAAAAATTAAAGTCATTTAATAGTATATTTTATAAAGAGTTAAAAGTGTATACTTTCGTTTGAATATCTCCAAAAAAATTATATTTTGAACCCTTTCTTAAAAGGGAGATTGATACAAAGGGGGGACCCTTATCAACTTAATTGATAAGTTCTAGTGAAAATAAAATATTAATTTTCAAAAAATTAAAGTCATTTAAATAGTAAAATTTATAAATAGTTAAAAGTGTATACTTTCGTAGGAATATCTCCAAAAAAATTATATTTTGAACCTTCTCTTAATATGGAATTTGCTTGCTCCCTAATGGCAGTTTTAAACCACTTCATAATTTTCAAATATTTTATCCCAAAGGATACAATGGAAAAATTCATTTCAGAAACAGAAACATATAAAATAATTGAATAATTGGGGGTTGTAATTTCAATTAATATTAATAACATCTATTGTCAGTAAGTTATCAGAGAACAGTGTTTTTCCATGATGTATTTTAGTTCTTTTCATAAATTTTTGTTTGTTTGTTTTGTAATTAGCTAATTGAATTAACTTTTTATATTTAACATTTCATAATAAAGTATTGTTAAATAAACAGCTTTTTTTCTTTATCCTGTAAACAACAGAATTTGAGATAAACTATATTGCAGTTCCTTCGACGAATTGATTTCCCCTTGTACGCTTTCCAAATTTTTTTTTTTTTTTTTTTGCTGGCACTAATTTTTCATTCATTTCCATTATCATTATTTACGCTAATGATAAAGTTGATAGAATAACAAAAATAGACCCGTTAGATTTAAAGGTAGTTTACTGTGAGTCATCCGTAAAATGATCGAATAATAATAACAACTTAAGTACTAAGGAGTGGGTCTACTCTTAATTTAAATATTTTACTCGCTACGCTCATCAGGCGAAGCTGTAGTGTTGAATTCACCTGAAAATTTTTATTTTTGCTTATTCGTGTTGAGAAATGTCTCAAGAGAAAAATCATTTTCAAAGATAAATCTCTTTATTTGCCTTGGTGTCTTTCTGTTTAAACCAGAGATTCCCAAACTTTTTTGTCTCATAGACCCCTGACCACGTTTTTCTCTTTTGGGTAGACCCCCTTCTTAAAGAAATTAAAGTTTTACTTTTCAAGAAATTTTAATTTATTCTAATAGTAAATTATATAAAGAGCTCGAATATATTTCGATATTTTTATATACATCTCCAAAATCAAAATGTAAGTCCATTGTATTTAGTTGAAATACCTAAACGTTAAGGTGCGTTTACACCTGAGAATTTTTTACTCTCGAGAGTAAAATTATGAACTCTCAGAGACCTTTACACTTATGAGTACCCTTGTGAGTTTTACTCTCGAGAGTAAAAAACTCTCAAGTGTAAACGCACCTTAAATTAATAGTCTCGCTATTGGATTTAAATCTAGTTTTATTATTAAATATATCCAATTACACAAAGATGCGTAAATACATAAATTCATAAATAATTACAATTTTAATTAATGCGAGATCTGAGCTTGACGTGATGCATAATTTTTTTCAATTCTGGGAAGAATATTGGAGAGGCACATTCTCATTTTTTCTTCGATCGTTTGCAAACATTCTCTTTTATTATTTTTGTGGACGTAAGAGCCGAAAATCAAAATTAACATCAATATGAAGTTGAGAGCTGCAATATTATTGTGTTATTTCTTTTAGCTAATTGAGGATAATCTAGCTTTATATGTATACAAAATTCATTAATATTCAATTCCTTATATTTCAGTTTTTAATTTGTATGTGCCTAACACCCAGTTTATATTTTTGAAAATATTTTCTTAATACTTTCCTTTTCAAAACTCTGGAAACAAATGAACGTATTTTTCTCTCACATTCGTATTTATTGTTTGAGGGATTGAACAAATCAGGACAAGTCCGAGTCTTCCCGCGCTATCTTTGAGAAGTTCTGAGAAAAGTTTGGACAGCCATTTCTAGTGCCCGTATGCGGTAAACATGAAGATACTGGTATCATTATGTACAAGTTTCTACAAGTTCGAAGTGTATTGCGACCACGAAGCGAATAGCCCACTACCTAATTCAATTTTATGAGATATATTAATTCAATTATTATGTAATTAATTTCAAATTTAAATAATATGTAATTGGCTGTAGTAAATAGAATAAAATAGTATATATATATATATATATAACCCGATATATATACGAGCCCCTTCCCACATCAATCGGCCCACCAATATTTTTTCTTTTTAAATAAAATTATGCTAAATCACGGTAATTTTAATTTAAATATTTATTTTTATTATCATTTGGATCAACATTTTAAACAATTTAAAACATTTTATTCTAATATTTAACTTAAAATTATTTTTTAATTGTTAAAAACAAGGAAAACATACAAAATCCAAAACCTTTACCACTGTGTGACGTCGCCTTTATTTTTAATTACGGCTTGAATTCTTTTGGGCAACGTACTTATTAAGTTTGGACACTCATCTTGAGTGAAAGTATCCCAAATATTTTGAAGTTTGTGTTTTAATTCGACTACGTTTCTAGGTGGTTGTATTCGTAATAGCTTTTTCATTGTGTGCCAAAGAGTTTCTATTGGTGACAAGTCGGGACTGTTTGCCTACCACTCCAAAAGTGGAACATTATGATCAGAAAGCCATTTTAAAGATTTTCTTGATGTATGGCAGGCCGCCCCGTCTTGTTGGAACACAAAATTATTATTATTCTGCAATGCAACTGCCATTGTTGGAAGTAACGATTTTTTTTAAATCTCTAAATATTTATTGGTGTTTACAATTCCATCAATGAAGTGAAGTTTTCCAACACCGCTAGCAGACATTGAACCCCATACCATAATTTAAGCAGGAAATTTTACTTTCTTTTTTAAACAATCTGAATTGAAAGCTTCATTTTTCTGACGAATAACTCTGCTTCGATTGTCCCCAACACAAACTTCAAAACGAGACTCATCACTCCAATGGACACTATTCCATTCATCACTCGTCCTATTAATGTGACTTTTAGCCCATTTAAGCCGGTTTTTCTTTTGTTTTAACGTCAAGAGTGGCTTTTCTTTCGCCAAAAAAATTAGTAAAATTACAAAAAAAAAAAAATTTGGAATAAGTTGCAATAAAATTACCTTGTAAGTTTTAAAACCTAACTTAAGGGCTTCTCTATGGCACGTGGATCTTGAAACACTTCGCCCCACAGCATCGCTCCAAAGAACAGATAATTCACCATAGTTCGAACGCCTGTTTTTTCTAATAATCTTCTTCAATGCCGGTCTATCAGCATCTGATATTTTGGATTTCGACGCATACCGAGGTTTTGTAGATATTGAAGCCGTTGTTTTATAAACTCGAATAATATTTCAACAGTAAACTTTGATAAATTAACTAGATCGCCAATTTCCTCGTTTGATTTTCCCTTTTTAAATAAATTGATAATAATTGAGCGAATTTTTTCATCAACAACCTTTTTTTTTTTTTAAATGTTAGTTTTATTCAGCAATAATTTATATGTACATATGTTTTTTTTTTTATTAGATCCCCTAACATTTTAGGATCTAGCATTAATAAATTCCACTTAACCCACATTGCCTAGACTGACATTCGGGGTTATTTTTTTATGATTACATTTATTTATTTTTATTTTATTTTTTTATCTTATGAGTTTAACATTTTTCGAGTGAAGAAAATATTTAAAATTATTATTTTTTATTTTTTTTGCAAGGAAAAGCTGAGAAACCTTACTATCATCAACAACCTTTCAACGAGTCATTTTTACTAATAATAAACAAAACAAACTTTCTTTTGTTGGAAAAAGGCAAAGCCTATTTGATTATTTCACATATTCAAAGAATCTTAAAAAAAAAAAAATTCGCAAAGAACTATTTTTTATATAAAAATATGTTTTTAACAATTAAAAAAATAATTTTAAGTTAAATGTTACAATAAAATGTTTTAAATTGTTTAAAATGTTGTTCCAAATGATAATAAAAATAAATATTTAAATTAAATTTACCGTGAATTAGCATAATTTTATTTAAAAAGAAAAAATATTGGTGGGCCAATTGAGATGGGACGGGGCTCTTATATAAAAGAAATATTGTTTATTCAAATGTAATGTTTATCAAAGAGAAGTCAGGTGAGAAGTGAAGGTAAACATATGATAAGGAGGGCGGACTAGCCGGCCGGCGCTCTTCAAAACTCAGCTTGATCAGAACTTCAACACGAATATTATAATTTCGAAAATAAGTTCCTATACAAAACCGCAGTGTACTGTCAGTCTGTTTGTTATGTTTTCCAGTAAAAACTAAACAACAAATCTATCTGTGTATGTGAATTATTTCATTCATGAAAAGCCAAAATTAAAGTCACGACCTGCTTAAATGAGATTCACTATCGTAGACCCCCATTTAACACTCATAGACCCTCAATTTTCTTTTCCATTGGCATGGATCCCTTGCAGATCATTGTGGACCACTGGGGGTCCATATGGACCACTTTGGGAACCCATGATAATACAAAACAGAAGATTCCTATTTTAAAACAAAAAATTAATTAGTTTTTTCAAAATCTAATTTTCTATTAGAAAAATGCATAAAATCTGAAATAAAAATCGAATTTTTACATGGGGATTTGGGTGGTCCTTATTTTGTGTGTTTTCGAATTATTACGCTGCCAGAGGCTCATATGGTTCGAAATAATTTTTTTTTTTAAATATCCCCCAAGTTTCAAGTCTCTATCTTAATTTTAACCTTTGCCCCACGGCGATGTAAAATTCCTATAATAAATAAATAAAAAAATAAAAAATATGGTGTTTTTGGCATTGAACGATCAATTTTTTATTCCGGCCAAAGTAATCGTTCAAAAAATTTGAAACTCTATAGTCTTTATCCTTATATAGTAGCTATCCGTCAGAATTTTTACAGATTTTTAGCCATTATTACTTACTAATGCTATGATATAGCAGTATTTTATTTAGCTGTAACTATACTAAATTTTTATAGCGAAAAATTTGACTAGAGCATTGTACCAGGCAAAGGCGCATGGGGTAGGGTGAGTACTGAGGCCAGGCCTCGGGAGGGGGTCACCATTTAATATCGAAAAAGGTGGTTTTCTGCAGAAAAGGCCGAGAGGGTATAAAGTACTATCGTTATTAATATATGGACAGGTCACTGCACAAATCTATTAACTCCACTTTTTGAAATATCTTAAATTTAAATGTCAAAGGACTTGGTTCTGTGATAGTTTTTTATATTAATTATAAATTTCCAAATAATAAATATTAACACCATTAAACGAAAAAATTTCTTTGGACATTGAATAATAAATAATGTAATAATGTGCATTATTTCATCGCATTTCTCCACTTTTTGTTTTATGAAGTTAATCGATTTGTGATTTGTGTAACAAATATTTTATTGGTGAAAATCACAATACAGTGGTATTTCTTCTAAATATATAGTATTAATAATTACATATAAAATTAAGTAAATTCAGCTCTCCTGATATCTATTGGCGGAAAGTTATCAGGAAACAAAATATTTTCTCCCATAAGAATTATAGTTTTAATTTTTCGTTAATTAGCGGCTCAAGATGCTGCTGATTTTCGCCAATAAGAGGGTTTGGATCTATGATTGGAACTTATTCCAATCATAAGGCCCGGATAAGCTCTTAGCGACCCTTGTGCCAAGCTACAACTTTATAGTTTAAGTCGTCTCCTGCCAAAATAAATTGCCAAATGACAATTTCTAATTCAATAATGGAACATGAAAGAAAATCGTTATGGTATCACAATGTTTATATTTTCAAAATGGAGAAAATATTAAATATTGAATTTTTTAACTTCAGTAATTTTGGATGAAAATTTCTAAAAATCGAATAGTTAGATGAGAATTTTTTTAAATGAAAGTTAATGAGCTGAAATTTGATATTCAAGTTGTATTTAAAAGTTTCAACTTTCTGAGGAATTTCAACTTTCTAGTATATTGACCAAATGTGCAGAAAACAAACCGGATTTTAAAAAAGTTTTAATTTCAACAATGCCGAAAATTGGAATGGATAAAACTCATGGGATATCTTTAGTTTTTAACTTGTTTTACTATGAATATTTTTCAGCTTCATGATCAAAAAATTAATCAACTTTGTGTTTTGGGTCAAAGTACGTGATTGAAAGTATCGCTCCTTTTTGTTATGAGGGTTGTAAGTCCCCAAGGAAGCTGTATTTTACTTTATAATAAAAGAAATGTTTCGATAGGGGCTGTTTTGATTATCTAGTTAATTAATGCTATACATATATGATATCCTGTAAAGAAAAAAATGGAGGGAAGACAAGGGTAGTTCTCTTCAAAGGAGTATGAAATAAAAAGGGTAAACAATTTAACGTTTATATAAAATTTATTGAGTAATCAACAAGAGAAGGCTTAAGATTTGAGTGTAGTTTAGTTGGGAACGATCAAGGAGAGTGTTTGGGTAAGGTACAGGCCATTTGGAGCCTGGGTCCCGTTCCTCGATGCCTTGCGCAAAATTGAATGCGCCGTGTGGGGGCTATGTGTGCTGCTCAAGATATGAAGCGCCAAAATCCCTTAGGATTGCCCTTTCTGAATTTGCTCAGAAAGAAAAGGGTTGGTTTCTTGCCGCTGGGGTGGGCAAGGGAATATATATGTTGCTGATTGTCAAGCGATCGGGCGAACAAAACATACATTTGGCTAAGCGTGGCTTAGTGATGTTATTGATGAACCTTTCAGGATAAAAGAGAAAAATAATTAAAGAAATGAACAAGCATAGAATATGAATTTTAGCTATCAGAATATTCTTACCTTTCAAGCCCACACAAGTCTAGCGAATAACACACCCAATGCAATTCTAAGAGATGTTTACCATGGGGAGGTTAATAGTATAAGAAATAGTTTGGCCAGGGTCTCGAGAGCAAAAAAGTGTGGTGGGAGAGTGGAGTTGTAAATGCTGACCATAGGGGGCCGGGTGCCATGGTGGAGTTACTCATTTGACTAGTGAAAAATTGTGGCAATTTTGAACATATTACCGCCGCCCGAAACGAGGGATCATTTGAAAGATAATGTAAGAATGGATGATAGTAGGTATAAGCTTATGTAAGTGTTGTAACCAAAATTTATTAAGTTTAAGTACTAGGTAGAATAGTTATCTAAATGTTAGTGTTCAGAACTTATTGTCTTTTTTGAATTATAATGATTGAATATCGTAAGGGTTAAATTTTAATAGATAATTAAAATCCACCAAATTCGAATTATACCACCTATGTCATTTTGTACGTATATGTCTTTTTGTACGTATTTCCCGTAACTTTGACTCTGATCTAATCCTTAGAATTACTTCTTCATCATCCCACGACGAGAGTCTCAATTTTGACTCTATTGATGTTCGTTCAGCTTTTTGTATGAAAATCATTAAATTCAATATTATTGTACTAAATAACAATTTTTATTTCACATACAACAGTTATTATATTCAAATAATTCTAAAAAAACGAAACGCCCCATTTGATTTCATTATTAATTAAGATTTATTTTTAACATCCATGAAGTTGAGGAGTAAATTTTCATCTATAATAAACATGTTTGATTTTTACAGGTCCTGAAGATTGGCCATGAGGCTGGCGCCAGTTTTGCGCTTGCTGTTATTGTTGAGCTTCCATCCTTATTCAGGACGATGCCAAGTTTTAGGTAAAGTTAATATATTAAAAAAAATTTCCTGTTAGTTATTAAATAAATAAACTAAAAAAATATTTTACATCTCTATCATATTATATGTAGGTATATTGACTAATATTCAAATAATTTATTTTTTGAAATGTTCACCGAGTACTCCCATAAATATTATTCTTTGTATTATGCTGAAGATGACATATCATTGTCGAAAAACTTACATAAAAATCTTAGTTTCATCAAAAAACAAAAAAAAAAACAAAACAAAAAGCAAGATTGAATAAAAGAAAACATGTGTTTCATTTTTATAAATGAAGTTAGAGTCATCTCAAAAATTTAATTCATTATAAAAATAAACACATTTATCTAAACAAAATTAGAGCCGCGAGCATAGGTGCTAGAGCCAAAATTGTCGTTAACTTGACCGCTGAAATAGGCTAAGCCAACTTTAATGGGAGTTGGATAATCCAGATCTAAGTGTTAAAAATTAAACTGATGTGGCCATCCACATAACTTTACCATACACCTACCCTCTCCTATATTTAACATTTAATAAAAATAATTTATAATAATTTACGAAAGAACCCCCCTCTCCTTAATTTTGGGCCATTTTCAATCATTCAAATCTTTTTTTTTAATATAAGACTTCCATTGTAAATATCAGCTTTCGTCGATTTTTGTTTGAAAATTTTATTATTTATTTAATTTTTGAACACCCTCTCCCTCCCCTCTTTTGTGTCACTATCGATTTTTTTTTTTTTTTTTTTTTTTTTAATGGAATCAAATTCAGGATGGGGCGCACCAAGAAGTAGAAATTGATCAAGCTGAAGGGTGAATGCGTGGGTGTTTGTGCACCCGGGTTTCGAAGGTTTGAAGGTTATAAGCTTTTAAGAGTCGGGAAAGACGGAGGACGGGAGAGAGTTACAGTTCGTTGAAGGCATAGGGACAAACGTCTTGGCGAATGAAGTGGTTAGGCATTTTTCATGCTTTGGGAGGAATTACTCACTTTAACTCATCAGAGCACATGCCGTGATAGTATATAGTACCTGGAACACCGAGCGATGCTCGGTAATTTTTTGTTTCAGTTAAAATCGATATATTAATATTATTTTTAATTTTAAATTCAGTTAAAAAGGTCGATTTTTGGAGCCAAAATAAAATAAAATTGAAATAAAACATAATTTATATTTTTACCAACGTTTTGACCCACTATGGCTATCATCAAGACATATCACTGCCCACAAAGTTTTGAATGTAATTGTAATTAAAAATAATACACGGATGTTCTTTCGTTGACCCTTTTAAATCCTGAAGAAGGAGTCACGATTCTTCGAATTGTCGGATTTTTTAAAAGAATGAAATTGATATTCGAATAAATCATTTTATTATTAATTTATTACTATTAATTAAATTGGCTAAGTCTAATATATAATAATATTTGTAATGATCTATTAGTGGAATTATAAAATAAAAAAAAAAAAAAAAAACAATTAATTTTATTAAAAGAAAATTAAAAAAAAGCAATTATAAATTTTTATTCAAACAACCACCTGTGAATAATTACTTCAATTAACAAAATCCCATAAAAAACAACTTAGCCTAAGATGAGACCGTGACAGATCGAATTGTCAACACAAAAACCCCCTAACCCGTGAATTTCATCCAAATCGTTAGAGCCGTTTTCGAGAACGCGATTCTCTATATATATATTTATATACCGGGTGAGTTTTTACTTTATCCAATGCGAAGCATGGGAGAAAGTATTGTAATCGGTCGCGCGGCAAGCGCGACTTCAAAGGGTCCTCAGCTAAAGACTACGGAACCCATAGACTTAATTAAGGTCACAAATTGAAGTATTCAATGAGATTGAATTTTAGCACGTGACGGTTTTGATAAAAATTACCTGGAATCTCGTCGAGAGGCCAAAAAGTTCCATTTTTTTGGAAGTGCGTGCGGATGGATGGATGGATGGATGTTATCGTTTTTTTCGTCCACGATTTTTTCCACACCTTTGCACTCATTGAATTGAAATTGAAAATCTACTATTAGTTTAACAAAATGAAGCGCTGATTAGTTTTTGGTACAAATCGGCCCACAAACATTAGTATTAAACAACATTATTTATTTCAGTACTTTTTTAGATTTTTCTAAATATTTTTAAAATGACTTAACCAATTTTGATAAAATTTAATATCCCAATTAAGTACCTTGGGGTCGACAAAAAAGGTTAAATAAAGTTTTTAGTAAAATTATATTTTAAAGTACATTACTCTAAAGTAAGATTTTTAAATTCTTTAAAATTTATTCATTTTATCTGTTTAATATAGGACTCATTTAACCTAACTAAGTAAGAATGGTTAGGCTGTTCTCTGTGAAATGCTAAAAATTTGGGAGAAAGGTTTATAAGTAACCATAGCAACTGCGTTCTTTTCTTATCCGTTACCTTTATAGAGGAATCGAGTTAAAATCAAAATAGCGATTGATTCTCATCTAGTACTTGAGGAATAACCATTCTATATTGGACTTTTGACGTTTCGGTTTTTATTGGTAACCATTGCTGAAGAGCCGAGAGCCGAGAGCTTAAAGACACTAGCCTTCTAAGCAGGAGTCCCGGGTTCGAGTCCGAGTCCCTGCATTGATATTTGACCGACTATAATCTGATTCCTAGTCACCAATCCGTCTGGCAAGCGTGGTGACTTAATGCCAACCCCCTTCCATTTGATGGAAAAGGCCTATATTCAGCAGTGGATTGTCGCTATCGACAGGCTGATGATGATGATTGCTGAAGAGATAGAGGAATCGATTTAAAATCAAAAATAGCGATTGATTCTCATCTAGTACTTGAGGAATAACCATTCTATATTGGATTTTTGACATTTCGGTTATTATTAGTAACCATTGCTGAAAACATAGAGGAATCGAGTTAAAATCAAAAATAACAATCGATTCTTATTTAATACTAGAGGAATAACCTTATTGCATTCCATTTTTGATGTTTTGACTATTAAAGGCAATCTCTACTGAAAACGTGGGAGAATCGACTTAAAATCAAAAAGACTAAATTCTTTTTTGGTAAACAACTCAAACTTTGTCCAAAAGTTGTCTCACCAAAACCTGTTTCTTTTTCTTCCTTCCTTCCTTCCATCAGATGAACTCTCTTCATCTAATGTCACATGTTCTGGAGGCTTTGATATGGGCAATTCTTCGCAGTGTGGAACTGGTCTCATTACAGATTAAAAGTTATGGTACACCACTGTATTGACCTTCATCATCAGCCTTTTAATTATAAATATTTTATCTATAATTTCTAATAGGTTCATTTACCCGATGGGATATAAAAAATCTTTTTGTTGTTATAGCAAGTTAAAGCTCGTTTCTTATGTGGCTATCTTTCTATAATAACAAAATGAATTTTTCTAAATCCAAATGGGTAATTAAATTTGATAGTATAATAATGTGTAAAAAAATGATTAAGGGAACTATTGTTACCAAAACTTCTAAAAAAAATAATTAAAAAAAATAATTTTCTTAGATAAAAGTGGAAATTTTATAAAAGGTTGCCCTAAATTAAAGCTCTCTCTGCTTGGTGTAAAATAAATATAGGTACACACTAAAATAAAATAATTATTTGTGAATCCTAGATAGTAATTTATATTTTTAAATTTTTATTATTTTTTTTTTATTTTATTATTTTATTTTATTAACCACCATTCTCCCTTTATAAAATATTAGTGCCTGGAGCACTGACCGATGCTCGGTAACTTTTTGCCTCTAAATAGCTTAAGTTTCAAATTTTAAGGCTCTGCGACTTACCGAAGACGAGATATGAACGATTAAAATATTTATTTTACACCCCCTTCCTTGATTTCAAACGGATTAAAATCTATACACGACTAATAACTAATGACACTTGATAATATACTTATTAAAAAAAAAAATTGTTTGTACCATTTTTGAGAAAATAAAAAAAAAAAGAAATCTTTTATGAAAATGTCAACTTTCGGTGTTCCGATTTCAAGCAAAAGTTTACTATGCTCCTTGTAGCCTAAATCGAGCTTAAGATTCGAATTTCGTAGCTCCGAGATTTATGGTTGCGATACGCAGGGGGGTACATTCTTACGTACTTAAACATCAACTTCCCGTACTTCTATTTTAGCCCAAATTTTGCGATACTTCTTGTAGCCTCTAGATAGCTTAAATTTCAAATATCAAGCCTCTGCGACTTACCGAAGACGTGATATGAACGATTAAAATATTTATTTTACCACATGACTAATTTACACCCCCTTCCTTTATTTCAATCGGATTAAAAATTTGATACAACTAATAACTCATGAGACTTGATAAGTACACCAATTTTTAGCGAAATCCATAGAGCCTTTTTTGAGAACCCGATTGGATATATTTATATATATACAAGAATTGCTCATTTAATAATATAAGATAAGATAAAATAGGGAAATCACGGAAACATGGATTTGACCATTCGCATATGTTTCTATTAATGCGAAATTTATTACAGAATTAAGAAATGATTTTCGATAGCAATTTGAATTTTTCCCCATTTCCGACTATTATTTTACTCGAGGTTCTAAAGACAGACAACTCAAAAGTTCTTCATTATTTTTGAAATTAAAATATTTTGGTACCAGAAAGACCTAAGAACTACTCCGATGTTCTTAAGTTATCGTGAATATCGTACTCCAAACTGACACAAATAAAAGCATGCCTGAATATAATTTTTTACCATATTTCAGTCATTTTTAATATGAATAAGTAAAAAAAAAAAGAAGAATTTTCAAGTATTACTAGTGCTGGTCGTCCAAGTATATGTATTTTGCCAAGGAGTAGCAGAGTCTTAAAAAAATATGTTAATTCCCATCAATTAAATATATGATAACTATATTTAGAAAAGACGAGGGGTGAACCGCAACCTAATATTGTGTACACCTACTTCCACTTCCACTTTCATTTCCAAGTAGAATACAATAGATTAAGGGGCATTTTCTAATGAATTCCAAAATAATTCCACATAATTCCAAAGACGGTGTACACCTAATTCCAATCGGGGTTCACCCCTCGAGAAAAGATATTAGATATTATGGAAACCAAGGTATGAGATTCCCACTCACATTGCCCGCTTTTCAGTTGTTCTGTTCAGTGACCAGAGCCCCAATAAATACTTAGCGTTCCCCTTCTCACAATTCAGTTTCCGGTCTGTGAACCCCTTTAAAAGCGGTAGGGCTTAGGTAGAGAGGAAATGAATCGTCTAGACTCGGTCAAATATAATTTCTTAAAATGATATTCTAATTTAGATTTCTGTACTACAGTAAAATGGGATTTTATTAAGGTATCTAAAGTCTGTTTTTCAGGCAAAATGTTGTGGCACGTAGACTAAGTAAGATATAGATATTTAATTTATTATTTACTTATAGGTACTATATTTTGAAATCAAAAATCGTTTTAATATTTCATTTGATGATTATTTTGGGGAATGTCGATTTTTTGCGAGGTCAAAAATAAAAAAAAATTATAATCCCATTGGTAGAGATATTATGAAATGATTTATGTAAAATAAGACTATTTTTTTAATTTTATTATTTTTTAAAAGGCATCTGAGGATGCGATAAAATGCCTACCTAGGCAATTTTTCTCCATTAGATATTTTGTGAAAACACTAAAAATTCTGAAAAAATATCCAAATTCACGCTCTTTATAAGCGGAATAAAATACATTTTGGTGTAATTTTTGTTTTAATTTTACTTAAAGTTTAAGATTCAAAATATGGTCACAAAAATAATTTAATTAAACAATAATTGGTTTAATTTTTATTTTTACAATCAACAAATTATATATAATTATTACTTTTAGTACCTGGAGGCACCGAACAATGCTCGGTAACCCCTGACCCCCACACCCCCCTCCCGAAACCATAAACCTCGCCCAAACACCGCACCCCACCCCACCCCCGGATCCCCCACAACTGCATCCCACCTCCTGCACCCCCCACATCCATCCCCACCCCCGACCCAGTTTTTGCATTTCTATCTTTCTAATGGTCCACATATTATGTCTATATTTGTTTACTCGTACACCAATTTGCCCACATTCGTTCATATTGATAAACATTATAAAAAATAATAATAAAAAAAATAATCGTATAGGATCTGAAATAAAAACATAAAATTAAAAAAAATGTGTGCGTCTCGGGACGTGCGACAGAAGTGATAACTTTCACCAAACAAGTATTTTTTTAGGAAGACAATTGCAAGGATAATTGCCCGGAGAAAAGAGAATTGAATATTTAATTTTAATTAGAAGAGTGGGGGGGGGGGGGGCAAAGGAATAATTATTAATATATTTAATGTTTTTGGATTTAAAATTAATTGTTGTCTTTCTTTCAGCTTAATTCAATTATACATATTTCAAATTTGCCGCGCCGCAATAAATTATATTTATTAAATACATAGCTATATATAATATATTCAATTATTTCCACACTTATAATAAAGTCTAATTCAAAAATATTCATTTTAGTAAAAGTAAAAAGCAAGGATTTTTAAAATAGTTCTTTGGTCCAATGGTAGAGTGTCGGCCTCATATGCAAGAGGTCCCAGGTTCTTCGACGACTTCCGCCGAATCATTTTTTTTTTATTGAGATTTTCGTCTATCAATAATTACTTTAATTAAGAAAAAATCAATTAAGATGAATTTTGATGAGGTCCAGACCTAGCCAGATCGTTTTTTCATCCTCAAAACTTGTTAATAGATCTTGTTTCATCAAAATCGGTAGGGCCGTTTTCAAAATAGAACCAAGATACAAATAAATATCATCATCATCATCATCATCAGCCTGTCGATATCGACAATCCACTGCTGAATATAGGCCTCTTCCGTCAAATGGAAGGGGGTTAGCATTAAGTCACCACGCTTGCCAGACGGATTGGTGACTAGGAATCAGATTATTGCCGGTCAAATATCAATGCAGGGACTCGGACTCGAACCCGGGACTCCTACTTAGAAGGCTAGTGTCTTTAAGCTCTCGGCTAATCCGATTCCTTACAAATAAATATATATATAAATAAATATACAATTTTTGCTCGTTTAATAAGAGTAGATATATCGAAGCCTTTTTGAGAAATTAGCTTGTTTCCATAAAGTCTAGATTTTATGTGAAAGAGCGCCAGTTCTGGCGAAAACGTTTATAATTTCTCAATACGAATGATGTATCTGGATTTTTTGCAAAAGGCGAATTAACATTAGCCTTAGTGGTCAACAGTAAGCGTTCTGCAATAAAGCTAACGAAAAGTCTAGCCTGTTTGCCTAAAGACTTTAATCTTCTGCCTGTTTGCATTAATCCTACGTCTAGGCCAGCCCTTAAACTTTGTTCAGTCATGACCCCTTTTTACGATCCCAGATATTAAATTTAAAATACAGATATAGAAATAAATATTCTTCTAATAATATTTATTTTTTGTAAACAATATACATATGAAAATAAGTAATTTTAAGATTTGTTTCAAATATACAAAAATTAATGAAAGAAAATCACGTTTTAATGAGACCGTTTTTAAGAGTTAAGTCTTAAGTTTGTTGGGTGGGTTGAGTAAAATGTTCTTGATCCTCAAAAAGTAATCTAAAAACTTAGCGCCTGGTGATGCAACCGGCCCCACGGACTGTTCATTCGAATGCATACCCTCAACTCACCAGGGACGCTGAAACTAGAAGTAAATATAGCAATGCACCAGATGAGCTTTTTCTAAGCTCTTAAATTTATCAAATATCTATTGCTTTTAATAACATAATATTTCGTGGTTATATCAGTTATTTAGGAGTCGCTCAGAAGCCAATTCAATGACTTAGCAAATTTCTCTGAAAAAAAAAAACTTAAACCACTGACTTTACTTGAAAACCGTTATCACTACACTAATCGCAGCGACCCCAAATTTTTTGTGTATCGCAGGAGTTACGTATTGTTTGTGGCATATTTTGTTTCTAAAATAACTTATATGCTGAAATCACAATTCGCTATTTTGATACGCTTTCAATATGTAAATATAATATAACGATTTTCTATAATTTATTGAACCGTAAAGAAAATAAAATATATTAAATTAAAGATTAATAAGGGATTGCAACTAATGCTTTAAATTCATGTATCTGAATTAAATTTCGCGACCCCAATATTTTTCCTTGCCACCCCATTTGGGGTCGCGACACACAGTTTAAGAAACGCTGGTCGAGGTTGTTGACGTAAAGGGAAAAATTATCATCCTGTTTAAATAAAGTGTAGTATAAGTCACCTGTTTTCAGTAATATATTTATTATCATTCATCGGATTAATGAAAAAATACCTCAATAATAATAAAAAAAAATATATATTTTCAATAGTTTTTCGAGTAAATGTATAAAAGAGTCTTGAAGATTACCACTCATGGGACAATAAGCCTCCCAAATATTTGAGTAGTTTTAGAATAATTTGTTCATAATAGTATAAAATAAAATTTGCATAATGCATTTGTATTTATTTCGAGATTTTCTTGAAACAATATTACAGCAAACCGGCTACTTTTTATTAGAGATTTTTCGCAAATAGTAGCTTTTACGCAAACTTACTAGGCGTATCGTTAGCCTTATTGAAGAACGAATAAGGCTAGTGTTTATTTGTTTTTTTTCAAAAAGATCAAAAGCATCAGTCTAATTGTGGAATTAAAAAAGTTTTCGCAATTGGGCCCCATTTTGTATAAAGCATAGACTTTTTGCAAACAGGCTAATTTTCCAAAAGGCTGCGACATATACATATATAAATATTATTTATAGAATGCTCGGAATATGAGTTACATCCGCACTTGACTGTGTTTTTCTATTATTTTATTTAATTTTATTTTCTTTTTAACTGACTTCAAAAAAGGAGGAGGTTCTCTATTCGAATGAATTTTTTTTTGTGTCTATGTTACCTCATATCTCCGCCAATTGTGAACAGATTTTGATGATTTTTTTTGCATTGGGTTCAGACCTTTTTTGTTATGTATGTAGACGCATAACTTCTTTGTTTATGGACCGATTTCGATGATTTTATTTTATTGGAAACGGGGTACCTTAGGGGTGGTACCATATTAATTTGGTCAAGTTCTGATAATATGATCAATGATAAAATAACGGAAATCTCCAATTCTTATGTGCAAATAATCAAAATTATAAAAAAAAAACTTAAAACATTCATTTAAAACCCGCAAACGTTTCGAGAGAATTTCTATATTTATGAATTGAATTTTATTATCATTTTCTGATTCATTCGCCCGACGCTTTCTCTTACGAGATGAATGCATTGTATTATATTAAGTCACTATTAATAACCATCACTAAAAAGAGAAAAATATAAATAATTTTTATAAAAAAAAAAAAATAAAACCGACTTCAAAAAAATTAAATGCAACAAATAAAATAATTTTATTTATTTTTTATTTTTAAGCCTTTATTGGTTCAAATTACATTTTACATTTAACATTCTATATAAATTTTAACTATTTAGTATCATTATTATTACAATCATCATTTTTTTTTTACTATAATAAAATACATTTGTTTTCATTATTATTTAAACTATGCACAAGTTATAAAGGAACCAGGCCCCGAGGGGCATAGGCCTCTCCCTATAATAAAATAATAATAACTTAACAATCAAATAAAATACACTAAAAGGTATAAAATAATTATCCTATTTAGTTACAACTAAACGACGAAATATTAAATGAAATTACTTTTTGAAGTCGGTGCCAAACATATACATTATATGACTTGCACTCGACGGATCTTACTTAGTACGTTTGGCGGGTACGCCCGCTTATATAGTTTGTTTGGCACCGACTTCAAAAAGTAATTTCGTGTTAATATTTCGTCGTTTAGTTGTAACTAAATAAGATAATTATTTTATACCTTTTAGTGTATTTTATTTGATTTTTAAGTTATTATTATTTTATTTGTTGCATTTAATTTTTTTGAAGTCGGTTTTATTTTTTTTTATAAAAATTATAATTTTGATTATATTTGACCTTTAAAAATTAAATGCTAGTCTAATAAAATAATCACATTATATAAAACTCACAATTAAAATAATTTTTTTAAATTGATGTATTAATTGTTTGTTTGTTTTAATGCTTTCGAATGCAAGAAGGCGTGCACCAAAAGATACAGGCCCTATGGATCTCGAAAGACCCTTGCACTACCAAAGTTGAAAATTACTAATGAATACAAAAAATACATACAATAAGTATGTTAATTATGAAATAATTTCAATATTTGTTTCAGATAATCGTTGTTTTCTTGAAAATGGAGGATCCGCTGAAAGTTTTTTCGTAAGTGAAGATGTAGCTGTCGGCTCAATCATTGGTAAGTTTTTTATTTAAATCTATTTATTCACTAATTCAAATGAGTCCGATGTCCATTTGTCGGCTTGAGATTTTTAGACTTATTATAACATTATAAAATCATGGGTACCGTAGACAGTTTTTTCACGAAGTATGTCTTCTTCGAGCAAGGGGGGTCCTAGGGGTAGACAAGACTAAAAATAATTAGAAAGCCAATATAATTTTCTGCAAGAATTGATTTTGAAAATTCGGGCCATATGGCGATTGGACGCTCTGTATTTGTTATAACCTTTCTTTATTTTTACAAGTGGCGTGGCTTGTTCTAAACGGGCTCTGTATCAAAATTTGTCTCTTTCCCGACTGCGATGAAGCCTAAATGGCATGGCAGGATAATCAAATAAGTGGTTTGATATATGACCAATCAAACAAATAAAATCAATCTAGTCTCCAAATGAGGTGTCAGAACATTTAACGTGGAGAGCAAGAACTCCGGTCTCAAAGCGTGAGAATTTTCGCTGAGATGTTCCTATCACGAGAAACCAAGCGAGTACTAGGTTCAATTTGGTGTGAACACCAAACAATTCAAATAAATATTTTTCTCGTCCTTTTTCGGCAAACTGATTTATTTATTCATCCATAGCTGAAGAAGATTTTAGTTTTTCGAGATTTTCTGCCTCTATAGAGAATACTGACAAGCCTGATAGGTAGATATTTTTTCCAAATTATCGAAAAAAATTGACACTCCAGGAACACGTTTTGCAGAATCATTTAAAATTAGAGATAAGATTGTGGATAACATTTTACAAATATTTGCTTACATACGTCCGGGCCCCTGTAACCCGAGGACCTCGTATCATTGATACGGATGATACGCGCCCTCAAAAATTATAAATGAACTAAAATTCTTATCGCTCTGTGATTGGTGCTCAGACGATACGTCTGCCTCCTGGCTGCAAATGTGACAAGTACCGGTGGCAAATTTTGTCTACGAAATTTGAGTATGACCGGGGCGGGCCGATTTGGAAGTCTCGATATGGGGGGGGGTCGCCCCCCCGGCCCCCCCCCCTCTAGATCCGCCCTTGGTCCCAAGAGGACAGAATTGCTCGGGCAGCAATTCATTGGGCATAGTAACCGCAGAAGAACCCATGCGAAGTTTACCATTCAAAGACTGCAACAAAACTGCCCGAGAAAGCCACGTGCACGAATATTTACAGAAAGAGGGCCAGTCGCATTGAGCATTGGCAGCCAATAAAGGCAAACCTAATATTGCACTGCTTAAGTATAAAGAATGGAGGAGTTCCAAATTTAAGGCAGTTGATTTTACGAATTACATGATAAGTTGCATTTTACGAGATGATTTAATTACAGTTTGATTCGATGTATGTTACGATGTAAAGATAATTGCACGACGAACCTCTATACAAAATATGTAAAGTCCCTTCTTGTAAATAAATATATATTTTATATAAATACGTGTGTTATTTAAGACCCCTAATGAGCCAATGAGCAAAACTTTCCCCGCAATAATAATATGTTAAAATATAGGGATTATGACTGGGGCGTAATCAAGGAATCCGGGTCCCCACGATTAGTTAGGTCACTGATTTTTTAGCTTTATTGTGATATTTTCTACATATTTTTTTTGCTTTAATTATGAAACATTCTAAACATAAGAATAAGTTGTATTAGCAAAATATTTGCTCTCTTTTTGCATTCGCTTAGAATTATAATATAGTACAGCTGAAAAAGTATTTCTTCTTCAAAATCCCTTAATTCTTAAAAAAATCAACGTACTAGGAAATATGAACTGGTTCTTAACGTTTATCACTGATAGACGTAAATATTATAAATACCATATATGAATAAAAGAAATCTCAGGCTGTTTTGGTCGCTGCTGTGAAGATTTTTTCATGTAGGACAACTAATGGTAAATTAAACAAATACTTAAAAAGAGAAATGACAACCCCTACTTAAATCAACTTCAACAGATGGATGAGTTGAGTTTACTAGAGCTATGTCATCACTTATAAATAACTTCGAAATTAGAAGCCGAAACGTCATGAATCCGATATAACTAAAACTAAATAATATTTGATTTTGATTTTTTTTTTTTTAGGTGTTTTAAGGGTTTTTGGTGATCCTAACGAGCGACATGGAGATATTTCACTTCGTTTAAAAGAAAGAGACAGTCCTGTGATATTAAGTTCTGGAACCAAAAATCTCACTCTTGTGAGGCCACTTGATAAGGAGGTAGTTTTTTATTGAATATTTTTTTTTCATATAACTCAATTATCCCTGTAAAACTATCAGTATATACCGCGAATCTTAAATACCAAAGGGATTCTCAAGTCCTTACGGGTGGTAACAAGATTCCTTCATTGACCCTTTCAAATCCTGAAAAAGGAGAGAAGATGCTTCGAAACGTAGGTTTTTAAAATATTGAAAATGGCTCACCAATAAATTATTTAATTCGGAATTTGTTTTTTTCATTATCCTTGGGCTGCCTCTCCATCAAATCTCATAAAGATCTACTTACCAGCCCAAGTCCTAGAAAATACTTGAAATTTAAACTGATGGGCACTTCTAAATGTTATAAATCAAAATAGATAAAATAAATATATATGTATTCTATATAGTTATTATATTTACCAAAAGCAGAATACTCTACCCACTCAATGATTTATTTTTAAAACTTCAACAACTCTACTACTTTTTTTAAAAAATTTTTTTTAGAAAACTTTTTAAAATTTAAAATATAAAATAGTAGGTATATTTTAAATTTTAAAATATAAAATACTAGGTATATTTTAAATTTTAAAATTTAAAATATAAAATATTAGGTATTTTTTAAATTTTAAAAAGTATTCTAAAAAATTTTCTTTACTTTATTTAAAATGTTTCACCAAGAACCTACAACATTCTCCTTTAACAAAACTCTACTCCTCTTGGCAAAGACCATTTTGATTGTATTGCTTGTTCCTAGATTCTATATCTATATCCATATCTTCAAAATCTGAACAAATTAGGGTCTAGATTAGTTTGTATAGATGAACTAATCCAAAATATTTCTTTGTTTCAGGGAGTTTCTGGACCCAGTTCAGTGTATGTAAATGTTATTTGTGATCGCAAGCGGACAGTTGATCCGGTATATCCTTATTTTCTTATTATTTATTAAAATTATCTAACTATAGCTAAACACACACTGTATCTATAGTTTAATATGCAGGCCACGAAAATAAAGAAAAAATTAAATGTAATTAAATACCATATTCATATAAACATCTAAGATTAGTTTGAAATCGGGAACTTGGTACTTGTAGCTCAGTTGGTTAGAGGTTCACGCTGGATAGGTTTTTTTTTTATGATAATGATGAGAGAAGGAGTTACACCAAAAAAGGTACAACCCCTAAAGGCCTGGGTTGGCCCCTCCATCGTGAAAAGAAGAAGAGAGAATTTTATGGGTTGGGCGGGGGTCGAAGGTATCTGTGGATACGGGTCTTAAATAGCTGAAGGTTATAAGTCGCGGGAAAGATGGTGGCAGGGAGCGAGTTCCAGTCTCTGGAGGTCATAGGAATAAAAGAGTTGGCGAAAGCGCTTGTTCGACTTTTATCCAATTTGACAGCGAAGGGGTGCTGAGCGTTAGAAAACCGCGTGTTTCTCGTAAAGAGGGCATTAGGGGGGATAATTGATTTCAGCTCGACTGAACAGACACCGTGATAGTATCTGTAGTACAGGGAAAGGGCAGAAACGGTTCTTCGGTGAGCCAGGGAGTCGAGTGAGTTTGTTAGAGCCGGTTCTCCTATTAGTTTAATTGCTCGCTTCTGAATTGCATCCAGTGTAGCAAGAGAATGCTTGGAGGCACCCCTCCACAGATGAGAGCCATATTCGAGACAGGGACGAATTTGAGCCTTATACAGTATAAGAAGTTGACTGCGAGTATAATAGCGTCTAGACCTAAATAGCAGACCAAGTTTGCGCGCTGCAGCTTTAGCAGTGGTTGAGATATGGTCATTCCATGAAAGGTCAGACCCTAGAGTTACGCCTAGCATTGAAATTTTATCCCTGAATTCTAGTGAGTTTGAGTCGAATGATATGTTTGGGAGGTTTCTGTCGACGCGCCTAGAAATAAGGCAACACTGAGTTTTCCCTGCATTGAAGTTAACTAAGTTTTGGGATCCCCAGTTTTTAAGTTTGCATAAGTCTAAATTAATTGAAGAGGCAATGTCTGCACGGTTTTTATGCGATGCAGGGGCGTTATGTAGGGTGCTGTCATCTGCGTAACAAGGTGAGGTCTCAGACTTAAGCCTCTTGGTCCTAGTGTCAATAATTTTTTTCTTTATTTTCTAATTATATTATTATCTAATATTGGAACTAATTAAATTATTTTAAATAACTTATAAATATTGAATATACATTTTTTTTCAGTTTATAATTCCAGTGAATATTCGAGTTACTGATGCAAACGACAATGCACCAAAATTTGAAAATGCTCCTTACATGATAAATATTTCAGAAGTAAGTAATCATAATGATAGTATTGAATAGAGATAAGTAGGGCCCACCCATGACGACCCCTAGCCCCAGGAAAACAATACAATTGCGAGCCCGTTTCAGGAAAAAATTACGTATGATTAGAAAATGAGGAAACTATATTATCATACCAGAACAAAAAATAACGGTCTCAGATTTAGATTAGTAAAAATATAAGCATAAAGGTGCTTTACAAGAATTACTAACATGAAAATAAATATCTACTTTTCGAAAAATATCAATGTTGTTCATTTTAGTTTTTAGTGATAAAACCTAAGCTCAAAGATGAAAGTCGATTTTGAACTATAGATAATTGACCATAGCACATTTTTAATCTTTAATAGACAACCAACAGCTTAAAACAATCATTTAAAAAAGGATTTATAGGCTGTATTAAGTATTTTATTAGATATGTATCATTTTCATGTCATCATGTTCTCATCCTTCCTGGGGTCGAGTTCATATGCCAAAACTTGTATCCTGGGCTTAAACACTTAAAATGATATAATTCCATCTCAAGGGATCAGACAGCTCAATTATTTATATGTTTAAATTTTGAATTACTAATCATAAAATTTTACAATGAAGATGTTACGATTTTTTACTGTTAATTATTAGCTGTTTATCAGGTCTATTCTCTAAAAACAGACGTTAAAATTAAACATCTTAAATTGGGCGTTAAAAAGTAAAGTAATAACACTAGCATTAAAAAATGCTATTCTCTAAACCAAGTTTTAACCGCAACGTTAACATTTTACTTTTAAACACTAGGTGTTAAAAATCCATTATGAAGGTAGCTACGTTTCCTGCTTGTTCCAGTTTTTACAATATTTTTACACTCCTCGATATCGCGCGATAGTTCGATTTGTTATTTTCAATCTAGTATCTCAGCTATTTTTAATAAAAAAGAACAGATAAAAAAAGAAAATTCACCAAAAATACCCACATAGCTAGTCTAGTTAGCAATTCAATTTTTTTTTGGCCGCATCTAATGATAATTCTGTTTTTTCTATCTATTATTTTTAAATATTTAAATATATTTTGTATAATAAAAAACTTTTACATATGGTATATATTTTATCAAAACAAATTTATTTTATAAACCATAAATAAATTAAATAAATTAAATAAAAATAATATATATATATATATATATGTCATTAGAGGTTTTTCGGGTTTCTCCGCGTGGGTTTGAGAGTTTTACTCGACGTTTCGGCTCTCCTTTTGGAGCCATTTTCAAGAGAGGGCGTGGGTGGTCTACGTGGTCTTAGCCTTGTAGTCCAAGGTTCGTTTTGGAGGGTGTCTTCCGAGGGAATTTCTTCAGTCGAAAGGTTGGGTAGATTTGGATATTTAGGAAGTTTTGGGTGTTTTGTGGTTGAGGGTGTAACTGTCACTGTTTGTAGGCAAATGTGTGTCGAGTAAAACTCTCAAATTCACGCGGAGAAACCCGAAAAACCTCTAATGACATAGAAACTATCCGCGGAAGCCTCAGTGAACATATATATATATATATATAATAAAAGTTTATTTATCATTGTGGTATTAATGTTTCTGTCACAGATCAATTGGATCCGAAATGTATTGCTTTCAACTCAAAGCTGTCAAAATAATAACCTTACTTTTTGGTTTTTAGGTTAAAGACGTCATGTTTTTTTTTTTTAATATGGAGTTAAAATTTGAATTGCACCCACTGACATGGCTTTAATTTTTAACACTTTTGGCTAAATATTAACGCTTTGGAGTTAGCGTTTTTGCTTAAAGAATAGCAATTTTAGGTGATGAAATGAATTAACGCTGAATTCGGATGTTAAAAGTTAACGAATAGACCTGTATATATGTCAAAGTGGTTTCGAGTAGAAAGTTCGCCAACAGCCGGACTAACTTTTTGACACTTGGGTTCGATTTCTGAAGGGAGGGTTTGCCTTGACAGTCCCTTCTGACATTTAATCAAAATTATCTATAAAATACCAAATTAAATAGAGGACATTCTCATTGATATTTTTTCTTCTAATCTATACTTATTTATCTAAATATATTTGTAAAGTTTTTATTTAGTGAATTTTCAAATAAGAACATGTTTTAAAAACTTTTTTCATATACATATTTATAATTGTATTAAAATATCTTTTAATTTCATAGTACTAATTACAAAACTGAAATTGTAAAGATGTTTCCCTAACAAAATGGTTCTTGATTTCCTTCTCTTATTTTTCATTGATTTTATTTGCAGGTGACGGTTGTAGGCTCAAGGGTGTTACAAGGCGTTCGAGCAGTTGACGCTGACCAACAAGGACCATATTCTACTGTACATTATTCAGTGCTTCCAGGCCCTAATGCGGTACTCTTCTTTTCAGAAATAATATTTTGTTTATTGGGCTTCCGAGAAGCATAGATAAGACAGAATAGATAGAATAGCTTGTCCATATTTATTTCAACTTCACACTTTCAGCTTCGGAACAAATAAATTAAAATTCAGAGCGGATTGAGAGAGCCAGGATTAATCCTGACTCAGATTTCACTTTTTTTTTCTATTTACAATAAAATTTACAATAAAATTATACGCCACCCGCTCCATATGTTCTTCTGCTCAAAGTGTAAAAATTAATAACTTTTAAGGAGATTGGTGTTGGTTCTAGGTGTCTGAAATGTAGGGAAAAGTGATTTCCAATCATTAATTTTTATGTATATTGGAATATTTGTTAATTCCCGTGAAAATTCTAAGAACATAAAGAACAAGTACCAAAATGTATATGTATTTTCAAAACAAAGAACTGATTAGATTCTTAAGTTTCAGAACTTCTGGTTGAAAAATGTAGAAAAAATCCATTGGCTATATGGAATCTTGAACAATTTTATCTAATGGACTGAAATTTGAAATCAAAATTTATAATAATAAACTGCTCTTTTGTGCCAAGTTTCAGCTTTCCAACTTAAATCGTTTAGAACGAAAAAAATGCCGATTCTTGAAAATTTGTGGAGAGCATATCCGAGATTTTTAAAATTATGTTTTCTAAAAAGAAACAAATATTTTTGGTTTTCTTATGCTTCAGTTACAGAATTTATCTTTTTTTTTTTTTAAATTGTATCTAAGTAAATGGAAAACCCTCTCAACGAATACTACCATGTTGTATTATACGACATTGTGACCGAAATTTTTTAAGTAAAAATTAATTAGAACACACCCAAGTACAATGATTACAGACTGTTTGGAAATTTTAATTATTTTTCTTTTTTCACCAAAACTGTGTAGAAGAAATTCAAAAATAAATTTAGAAATAATAATCTTATAAATATTTTTCGACAGGAATACTTCAAATTTCCCAATGAACTCGATGGAACATTACAATTGATGAAGCCTCTTGATTATGAAACTTTGCCAAATTTCACTGTTGCAATAAGAGCACAGGTAAATATAAAGTTTCATGTTATTCATAAGCCCAACATACTATTGCAACTTAAAAAAATTAAAATTTTATTTATATGAATTTAGGATGAAGGATCTCCTGCTCAATATTCCGACACACTCTTATATGTTTTTGTAATCGACGCAGATGATCAAAATCCAAGTTTCGAAGAGAATCGTTACTCTTCTCTCTTACCAGAACCACCTAAAGAGGTATGTGAATGATATTTTATTTATAGATCAATAGTTAAATAAACTAAGTAAACTAGAGGCCATAGCTTGGGGGTGGAGAGTTCTTCTGCCAAGGGCATTGGTTCGGGATTAAATCTCGCTCCGGTCGACAAATGATATGCGCCAGATTAAATACAAGAAAAAATTGAATATATAGTACTCTATATCGAGGGGTCAACCGCGACCTAATATCGCGTACACCTACTTCCACTTTCACTTTCATTTCCAAGTAGAAGACATTAGATGAAGGGGCATTATCTAATGAATTCCAAAATAATTCCAAAGACGATGTACACCTAATTCCAATCGGGGTTCACCTCTCGCTCTATATTATACTCAGAGGTTAAAGGAGTGGGTCTCACAAGGGGGACCACATCAATTGGCATCAAAACAGCTGCAGACGAAAGACTATAAATAAGGTGACCAATCGTCCTCCTTTAGGGAGGACGGTCCTTCTTTTATAAACTCTGTCCTCGCCCGAAAAGTGTCCTCCTATATGTTCTCCTTTTCGATATTTGAAGACTAATATGCAAATATTCGTATTCGATCGAGATTATATAGATATTATAGATAAATTCAATATGAAGACATTCCTTGTTCAGATATTTCCAATGTTTAGGGATGATATATTGACAAAAAATATTCATTTTTTTTAGGTCATAGTGATTTTCTAATTTTACTTTTCGTAAATTTTATACTTGAAAATACCTTCTCGTATATGTGAATACATACCTACATACTTACAGAAAGTGATATTATGTATTAGTATTTGTTTATATTTTTCCTGGCTAAATAATTAATTTCTTATTTTAGAGAAAATAGATTATCAGACCAAATTATTGTGTGATTTCCAGTATCTACATATAAATCTCAATGTTTTAAGGAATTTTATGACTTTATATTGGGCCACAGGTTTTAATCGAATGGGGTTAAAGGAGGATATGAGGAATGATAATTTATTTTTTAAAAGGGTCACGGATATAATAATCCCCGACTATCCATTATCTATTGACATGTAAGAACGTGCAAAGAACTAAAAGACAAGTCCTGATAAGTTTTAATCCTGGAAAGAAATGATCAATTAATTGTGATTGTTCTAGAAAACCCCAATTCCTTTTGTCTCCTTGTACTAGAATGATAACTATAGACTTGGTTAGTGTCGTAGCATATAAATTACTGAAATAATAAATATTTTAGAAAATGAAAATATGAGAAGAAGAAGAATTTTTAAATATTAGAAACTTCATTATTTTTTTTTTTTATCTTATATAGTTGAGCTTATAATTTTGCTTTTAGTGAATTTTATTCTTGAAAAAAGCTTCACGTATTGTACAAATGTACATTCATATTTCGAAAAAGGGAATGAATATATCTCTACATATAAATCTCAATGTTTTAAGGAAGCTTATGATTTTATGTTGGGCCACACTCATTGCAGTGCTGGGCCGCATCCGCATGCGTTGGACAGCCCTGATTTAAATAAAAATTAAAAGGCATGTCAATATAATTACAATACAAATATTTTTACTATGCATTCTCATATTATAGTTTATTATTGTTGCAATGAATAAAATGCTTCATTTCTTGACGATATTTTCAATGTAAAAAAATTGGTCACCTTACCAAAAATAAGCTGAGAGACAAGCAGAGTGGTATAAACAAAAGTAGGGTGCGGTAATATTGAAGAGTTTTCACTTAAGGCGGTCTCCGTAGATATATATAAAACAATAAAGTATACTAAGCTATGGACAAAGTAAAACAAAAACAAATATACATAGTGACGGTATAGGAATTTTTTTATAAATATGGAGGGGGAGGAGAAGATTCTGTAATGTGTAATGTATGGATTTTTAAAAGGAAGAATTGATAAGATTTTGGGCCTTCTAGCTTCAGGACATGTGGTTTAAATATGCAGAAAATCAGAAAAATAGAATTGTATTTTGAGGAGCTATCAAATGGCTGTAGCTTATGAAATGAAATTCGTCACACCAGTTGCCAATTCACTAAAATTTTCGTAAGGCGAAACGATTTTCTAAAAAGTTTCCACTAAAATTATATTATTGAAAAAATATTTCCATTATCGAAGCAAAGTTTTCATATTGTGAATATATTGTCTATTCCAGAGGTTCCCAAACTGTGCGCCGCGCCGTCTTCACAGGTGCGCCGCGAAGTTTCCTAATTAATTGAAGCAAGACTGGCCTAACTAGACAAAAATCAAAGCGAGAAGCTAAAAATTTATTTATTATTTATTTTTATCTCTTACTTAAGATTAGACATACTTTTGCTTATCTGTTGTAAGTGGAGGCCCTTCCTGCGCGGCCAAATAAATAATATATAATAGGGCGCCATGGAAAAATTTTAATTGAAAAAAGGCGCCGCGACTCGGAAACGTTTGGAAACCCTGGTTTATTCATTTAATTATTTCCCTACAATGTTTCGGGTCATACTTATTTAAAAAGTGATTATTCTCGACAGGAACTTAAAAATATGAATTTTATTTGTTTTTATTGGTATTTAAATCTAATAAGTGTTTTTTATATATATACTTTTTTATCTCAGGGTTCCCGTTTGAAAATATCCCCTCGTCCATTAAAGGCCTTTGATCAAGACAGAGGTATTAATGCGCCTATTGTTTATTCCATTAATTCTGGTGAGTCTTTGAATGCTTTACTATTTATTATTATATATTCAACATGGTATTCTTGTTTTTTTACTCTTAATGAGAGTAATTAATTTCAAAATTATGGATGAAAATACAGATATCTATATTAATTAAATCTTTTTGAACAGAAATGTAAAAATTAAATCTTTATTTTTCAACTTTAACTCTTTAATCAATTTTTATATTTAAAAATTTTACTAAAAAGCATTACTATAGTGATTCAAGTAAATTATTTGCTAATCACCGAAAATATGAATTTATATAGAAAACAAATTTTTAATATTGATATAATAATACAGTATCTATGTATAGATGGATGGATGGATTTGTGGAAGTCATAGGGATGGGATGGGATAGGGAACAGGCTTGGCAAAGGCACTGAATTGATTCTTATCCAATTTGACAGTGAAGGGATGGTGAAAGGGATGGTTTGAAAACCGCCTTTTTTTTTTACAAAGAGGGCTTTATGTGGGATTATTGATTTCAGCTCGTCTGAACAAACATATGGTGGTATCTATAGTATAGGAAAAGGGCAGAAATGGCTCTACGGTGAGCCAGGGAGTCGAGTGAGTTTCATAAAGCCGGGTCTTCTGTTAGTTTAATTGCTCGCTCTGAATTACATCTAGTGTGAGAACCCGTGGAGGCCCTTCTCCACAGTATTAGAGACAGAGGCGAATTTGAGCCTATATAGGGTAAGAAGCTGGTTGAGTGTAAAATAGCGTCTGAATAGAAAACCAAGTTTTATCAGCAGATGTGATTTGGTCATTCCGAGAGAGGTCAGACCCCAGATTGATACCTAATATTGAAATCTTATCACCGAATTCCAGGGAGTTAGAATCGAATATGTCAGGTAGGTTCCTTTTGACTTCATTAAAATTAACCAAGTTTTGAGATCACCAATTTTTAAGCCTGCATAAATTTAAATTAATTGAGGAAGCAATGTCTACGCGGTTTTTATGCAATAACGGGTGTTATGTAGGGTGCTGTCATCTGCATAACAATGAACAGGTTTAGTATGGATATCAAATCCTAACTTTATTAAACTAAAAACAATTTCACAAAGAGAAACGAAGAGGTTGTCCTCTGCTTGATGCAAATAAACATACACACATATATATCGAGATGATATATCTGTATATATATATATATTATTTATTTGTTTGAGACTATAGTTTCGAAGACTTAGTCTTCATCATCAGTCTTTTATGATTATCCATGACAAATAATTTACAATCAATGGCAATGGAATGACAATTCCTTTGATTTCATCATCATTGAGTATACAGTCCTAAGACTGGTTTGATGCAACAATCCGTCTCCACTCGACTCTGTCTCCCGCCAGCCGTTTAACCTCTCTAAATGTCTGGCATCCCATATCCCCAATTATTTGGTTGAAATATTCTAATCTGGTATAATTTCAGTTAATTAATATTATTTATTTCATCGATTCACCAAAACCCTTCAATTTAAAAAGAATTTAAATTAAATCACTTAAAAGAGAAAGAATTTAATCATTAGGACAAATTCTAAGATTTTAGTAGAAATATTATTAAATTGCGATATCAGAAGGGATATCCGGGCATGTTAGTTCTCAGGTTCGACTCCTGAGGGGATGACTCCCTTCTGATATCGCAATTTAATAATATTTCTACTAAAATTTTAGAATTTGTTCTAAAGATTAAATTTTTTCTCTTTTAAAATACATTGGTTAATCTGAACCCGAGCTACTTTTTTGAAAAACATTACAACTATTTGCAAAAAATGATGCTCAAATCTTTAGTTTTATAAGTCACTTAAGTTTCGGAAGAATCTTATAATGTTTAATTTAGTCAAAAAGGCTGAATTTGGAGCCCAAATCTGCTATAATTTTTATTTTGACTATACAAAAGAACTAAAATAAAATCATTTTAAATGCTATTTGTTGTTAAATTTTAATACTTTCAATTTAATAGCACTAATATTGATTGTAATTTTTTTCAGTATTAAACGAACAACGACTTTTTGTCATCGACTCAGAAAGTGCAAGTATTACTCTTCGACGTAGCATTCGAGACGATGAATTAAACGAACCGATAACTCTAGTAATTAAGGTAAATAAATAAATAATATAAAAAAATTTATAAAACAAGTGTTCCGAATTTAAAAAAGATCATCTTTCCAATAACATGATGTTCAAAATCCAATCCATATGTATAACAACACCTATAGTTGAATTTTGAGTCTATGGCGGTGAATTTAGAAAAAATATTCTTGGGGGATTTTACTGGCCTTACCACTTGACTGCGAGTGGCAAGTATGCATTCAAAAGGAACGACCTTTATTGCGGGTTGCATCTTTAGGTTTTAAATATTTATTAAAAAATATTTTATTATTAATTCAATTTTTAAAAAATCAAATAATTTTTATCTTAGTATTTAAGAATAAAATTCAAGCTTTACTCGGTATGTCCGGGAGGCTTTGCTTGCTTTTCGAGAGGCCCTATTATTAAATTCACTCCATTTATTTCATGATTATTTTTATCTTCTATGTCAAACATGGGCTTGGGTTACCAATAATAACCGAAACGTTTAAAATCCACTGTGGAATGGTTATTCCTCGAGTATTAGATGAGAATCGATCACTATTTTTGAATTTAAGTCAACATGGACTGCAAATTGCAAGTGATATCTGATTAATAATAAAGGAATAAACATATTACTATTTCAAATGACTTTGAATAAAGTTTAGCAACGATCCGTTGCAGTTAATTTATCTTGAGAAAGTCTTATAACTCAAAAATAGTGCATTATATGAAAACAAGTTTAAAATAAAAGTTTATTTATATCAAGGGGGAAACTAAACTACCCTATTGTTTGTCAGTCTATATCTGGCACGCTACGACGCAGCCTGTATACTTATTATAAGACTCTTATATGACAAGCTTCTCAAAGAAGAATAGTGCTTTTTTTCTTTAGAATCTTGAATAATTATTTTTGTTTTGTCCAGGTGACTTACTTAATACATTCTTCTTCCCAGTCATTAAAGCAAATGCTTGATTTCATGAATGAGAAGTTTTTTTACGGAATGAGCTTGTTAGCCTCACGTCCAACCCCCTTTTTTTTATGAAAATGATGAGAGAAGGAGTTACACCAAAAAGGTACAACCCCTAAAGGCCTGGGTTAGCCCCTCATCGTGAAAAGAAGAAGAAAGAATTTTATGGGCTGGGCAGGGGTCGAAGGTATCTGGAAGCCCATGTGGAAATTGTGGAACGGTCGGAGATCATTCCGGCCATCATCCAATAACGGATTGATATCCGAGATCAGTATCTGTCGGGTATACAAGATGATAAGATCATGCCGACATCAGATTCTATCTTCGTCTGAGACAATAATCGGTTATCGAATAGACACTGTTTTCCAGTGTCGTTCTGACACAATTTTCTGATGTCAATCTGATCCTGTTTTCCAGTGTAGTTCTGACACAATTTTCTGATGTCAATCTGATCCTGTTTTCCAGTGTCTTTTTGACACAATTTTCTGATGTCAATCTGATCCTGTTTTCAAGTATCGTTAGGACAACTAAATGATCAGATCATGACGACATCAGATTCTATGTTCTTCAGAGACAATAATCGGTTATCGAATAGACACTTTTTACCAGAGTCGTTCTGACACAATTATCTGGTGTCAAACTGATCCTGTTTTCAAGTATAGTTAGGACACATTCTTATTATAAATAAATAAATAATCAAAAAGTAATAAAATAAAGGGTGTACAGCTTTGCTTCCGCCGTTTTTGTCCGAAATTCGAGGCTTTATTGTAAAAAACTGGTTATACATTTATGATTCAAAGTATTGTCCATCACTGGCCACTACTTTCTCCCATCTTTCGGGCAGCGTACGAATCCCGCATTGAAAAAACTGGTCATCTTTTGAAGCGATCCACGAATCGATCCAATTTTTCACTTCTTCATAAGACCGGAAGTGCTGGTCAGCCAGGCCGTGTGCCATTGATCGAAACAAGTGATAGTCCGAGGGAGCAACGTCTGGAGAATACGGCGGGTGGGGTAGAACTTCCCATTTCAACGTTTCCAAGTATGTCTTGACCACTTTCGCAACATGGGGTCGAGCAATGTCATGCTGTAAAATCACTTTATCATGTTTCTTGTTGTATTGCGGCCGTTTGTCTTTCAATGCTCGGCTCAAACGCATTAATTGTTTTCGATAACGATCGCCTGTGATTGTTTCAGTCGGTTTTAACAACTCATAATACACTACGCCGAGCTGGTCCCAACAAATACTGAGCATGACCTTGGAACCGTGAATATTCGGTTTGGCCGTCGACGTGGAAGCATGGCCGGGATATCCCCATGATTTTCTGCGCTTGGGATTATCGTAATGAACCCATTTTTCGTTCCCAGTCACAATGCGATGCAGAAATCCCTTCCGTCTTTGCCTTGCAAGCAGCTGTTCACAAGCAAACAAACGCCGTTCAACATCTCTCGGCTTCAACTCGTACGGCACCCAATTTCCTTGTTTCTGAATCATTCCCATTACTTTTAGGCGTTTTGAAATGGCTTGTTGTGTCACTCCCAATGATCCTGCCAATTCTTGTTGCGTTTGACACGAGTCTTGATCAAGTAATGCCTCCAATTCTGCATCTTTGAAAACCTTCTCTCTTCCACCGCCATGCTGGTCTTCGACGTCAAAATCACCGTTCCTGAAGCGTTGAAACCACTCTTGGCACGTTCTTTCACTAATAGCGGCCTCACCATAGGTATTTGAGAGCATTCGATGAGCCTCAGGCGCAGATTTCTTCATATTAAAGCAGAAAATTAAAACCCCCCGCAAATGACGAGAATTTGGCTCGTAAGCTGACATGTTTAATCGAGAATAACTTTATGATGCAGACACAAATCGACTAATATTTCGATGGAGTTATGTTTACAAATTCCTAAGCTTATTGTGTGACATCTACGATCTATTTATTTCGACTATCACTTACCGCTACAGCCATCTATTGTGAAACGGCGGAAGCAAAGTTGTACACCTATTATTTTATTAAACAAAAATACAATTATACATTATGTGAGAAAAATAGTTAGCAGAATTATTTTTGCCATACGCTCGTTCCGAATCCAGCCACTTACTATCTTTTGGTAAAAGTTCTCCAGTTGGCACCCCCCGTAATTTCTCTAACGATTCTGTAAAACAATAACATTATTTCAAATATAATTTTAATATTATGCCAATTTTTAATAATATTCTTATATTACCTTCTATATGTTTAAATAATGACATTTTATTAAACGGCAATTTTCTTCATCCGTTTGGCGAATCCACTATAGCGTTGTCCACTATAGTCAACTTGCACTTTGGAATGAATCAAAGCTTTGATCAAGTCAGTTCACTTTGATTTATACACCTCTCTTTTTCAAGTTATCAATTTTACATTTATAAATGTAACCTGAAAAAATAATTATTGAATTCATAAAAAAACATTATAAAAAAGAATTTGCTCGTAATTTCTCTAAAACAAAAATAATCAAATAAACTTACAAGTTTCTCCTCTTCTATAATGATGATCTATTTATTGAACTTGTACTTTCACTGGACATAACAATCTTTATTGGAATATATCTTTGTCTCGTTTCCGTTTGAAATTTCGATACTTTTTTGTATAATAATAAGACCACATTTTTAAACTATAACGAAATTTATATATCACTTACGAAAATTATTACTCGAAGCAGAAATAATATTTATACAGAGATATTATAATAAGGGATAGAACACACTCTTTGCTGACTATTTGTAAAATGACATCGGTATCAAACTTGGAGGTTATGTCTGGGCCAATTTGAATAACAAAGAGAAGTCACTTGTTTGAAAAATCCATTTTGAAACTGGGCTAGTCTCCGCCAGAGGGAATGTCCGTCGAAATACTGTATAAAAGCCGAACCAACGCTTTCGCCAACTCTTTTATCCCTATGACCTCCAGAGACTGGAACTCACATCCAGCCACCATCTTCCCCGCAACTTATAACCTTCAGCTGTTTAAGACCCGCATCCACAGATACCTTCAAATCCTACCCAGCCCATAAAATCCCCTCTTCTTCTTTTCACGATGGAGAAGCCCAGGCCTTTAGGAGATGCACATTTTTGGTGTATCTCCTTCTCTCATCAATATTAAAATAAAATTAATTAAGTGCCGCGCCTGTAAAGCGAAGAGTATGCATTCAAATAGAACGCCCTGCAATGCGTGTTGCGTTGACAGGCGCTGAATATCGGACTACTTCAGTGGTACCTCATCTTTTCTGTTTCATTACCCATGTGATCAAGCAAACCATGTGTCTTTACATCTTGTTAAAAAAATAAATTATGAGAAAATAAAACTAAAAATTCATCAGGATTTATTGATTGTTTACCATTTGTATTTCTACTAAAAATGCTCAATGTTCTTTCAGTTTGGATTTGAAGAAATTTCATAGTATTATCACTATTTATATACAAAAATTAGCTAATCCTATGACAATAAAAGCACATATACTTTGAGAACTAGAAAAAGTTTTCTTTTCTTATACAAATTAGTTTCATAATATAAAGGTAAATTTTAAATGAAAACTAAGTTAAATTAATTCATTGTGATTTTAAAGAAAGTTACGTTCATATAAAGTTTTTCAAAGTCTGATCTGACAGCCGGCTATAGCTCAGATTATTTCCTTCTGAGTATGTGAACAACACTGATATCTTACCTACCAGCAGGCTTACCATACCGCTCGGTTTGATCGAGACTGTCCCCGTTTGAATGTATTGTTCAGGTATCCAGGTCACTTTGTCATTTTGTCAGGTTTTTTGGAAAAAATTATTAAGTGCTACCACGTAAAAGCTGATTGTGATCTAAATTTTAGTGAATTTCTCGAAGGGATTAAAAATACAAAGAAATAAAATAAAAAGTAAAAACGTTTTCAAAATCACTACGCTAGTTAGAGCCGCAAAAAGTAATTTCTTTTGTATATTTTGCCTGAATTTTAATGATGTTCAATTGAATATTATCTCTCTCTATAACGAGTAGGTGTCGTTTTGGTCCGAGTGCAAAAGGCCATTCCTAGAATGATAGAAATTAAGAAATTTATCTCTAATAGTCTGAAACAGTATAATAATAAAACTTGAGCAAGATGCGAGGTAGATTTCACAAAAAAGAAATAAAACAAAACTCAATTTTGTTTTATTTCTTTTTGTGAAACCTACCTCGCATCTTGCTCAAGTTTTATTATTATATTAAAATGTTTCACCTAGAACCAACACCTAACTCCTTAAAAGTTATTCAAGTCTGAATCAGGTTTGAACTTGTATTTGAACCCTTAGCTCTAAAGAAAGAGAAATGATTCCATCCACACTCATTTAAGTTATTTACATCGATCAGATTCTAATGAAAGCATCGCTCACCCACACATTAAATAATAAAAAAGTGAAATGTTTTCAAGATTCGGTACACTAGAGCTGCCTTAGTAATTATTAATAAGCTTATATATAAATTGTTCATTTAAGGATATACTAAATATAACATCCTCTTAAAATCACAATAAAATAATTCAAGAAATAATATTTTGTGCCTTTTAAACCAGATATTCCAAAATCTAATCATTACTATGTATTTATAGAAATGAACTTTTTGAATTTCCGTTCTTGGGTTATCGTGGGTATCGGAATTTAGACACAGAAAGAGAAAAAATTCATAGTTGAAAAATATTTTTCTCCGTGTTTCAGACATTTTAAGGCACAATGAGCAAATATCTATTTTTATACGTATTTTATAACATCAGGGCCGAGAGTAATTAAAAATCATTACTACTTAATTTTTTTTTTTTTTTTTAATGCAATCGATTGCAAGAAGGGGTGTAACAGTAAAGATGCAGCCCCTATGGATCTCGAAAGACCCTTGCATTACCGAAGAGAAGGGAAAGTTGATTAAGTGAGAGGGTGTAGACGTAGGTGTCTATGCACTCCAGTTTTGAAGGTTTGAAGATTATAGGTGCTGGGAAAGATGGAGCCTGGGAGGGAGTTCCAGTTCCTTGAAGTCATGGGGATATATGAATTGGCGAATGAAGTGGTCCGGCACTTTTCTAATTTGACCGCGAAAGAGTGTTGGGAGTCGGCAAAACGCGTGCTACGTGCAAAGCATGCTTTGGGGGGAATTATTGATTTTATCTCATCAGAGCACCTGCCGTGATAGTATCTATAGAAAAGGGAAAGGGCAGAGACATTTCATCGATGAGCCAGCGAGTCGAGGGAGTCGGTGAGGGTAGAATCGTCAATTAGCCTGACGGCTCGTTTCTGAATTGCATCAAGGGTAGCAAGAGAATATTTTGAGGCTCCTCTCCATAGATGAGAGCCGTATTCGAGACAGGGGCGGATTTGGGCCTTGTAGATGGTGAGAAGTTGTGGGGGTTTGTAAAATCGCTTGGACCTGAATAAGAGGCCAATCTTCCTTGCTGTAGATTTTGCTACAGAGGAGATGTGTTCATTATTATCAATTGTTTTTCTTTGTTAACCACTTCACAAAAAAAGACCAATGAAATTGAATCATAAATTTTTTGCTTAATATAACAATAATTATCTATTTGTAAAATCATATAGAAGTTGCTCATTTTTTTATTTGGAACAAACTCTCGAAATTGTTGCGGTTTGAGAAAAAAATATGATGGTAAGTCTATATCTATAGACAAACCTCAAATGAGTGAGCGACCGGCTGGACATAAGCCATCCTCGCCGAAGCGGAAAAATTGAATCCATTACCTTTGACATATATTAATTAGTCTGATTCCCCCCTTCAAGTAGCTATATTTTACCCCGATGAGGGTAAATACCCCTAGGTTAGAAACCACCGGACTAGTATATATTCTTTCACCAGCTTTGTATGAAGCACATCAAATCACAAGTGAAAACACGAATTACTTACTGATGGTCATTTAGAAAAGTGTTTCCGTGCGACAACATCAGTCGAGATCAATTTTGATGCTCTTCAAAACAAAGTCAGACGTTTCACTTTTAAATATTTTTAAATTTTGTAATTAATATGTTTGATTCTCAATTATGTTTTATTTTCTTCAAAAAACTAAATTCTTATATCTATTTCTTGTTTTGTTTTGTTTTTTACTTTACATTAGACCAGGCAAGTGTTTGTTTGACCACGATCTCATCAACTGGGAAGCGGTGATGTGCTAGCAACTGTAGCACGCTTGCTTGTTTGCTTTAATTAACCAAAAAAAAAAAAAAAAAAATAGGTGCTGGCCCGACAGGAAATATTATTCCTGAAATTTGGCCCGCCTGCTGATAAGGTTGGCCACCCCTGATCTAAAGAATGAAATGGGTCAGAAATAAAAATAATTATTAAGAAAAAAATAAAACCGACTTCCAAAAATTAAATGCAACAAAAAAAATACACTAAAAGTTATAAAATAATGATTATCTTATTTAGTTACAACTAAACTACGAAATATTAACATGAAATTACTTTTTGAAGTCGGTGTCAAACATATACCTTTTATGAATAGCACTCGACGGATCTTACAGTACGTTTGGAAGGTATGCTCGCTTATAGGTATAGTTTGTTTGGTACCGACATCAAAAAGTAATTTCATGTTAACATTTCGTCGTTTAGTTGTAACTAAATAAGATAATCATTATTTTATACCTTTTAGTGTATTTTATTTGTTGCATTTAATTTTTTGAAGTCGGTTTTATTTTTTTCTTAAAAATTATTTTTATTTTTCTCTTTTTAGTGACGTTATTAATAGTGATCATATCATCAGAACTTGACCAAATTAATATGACACCATCCCTAAGATACCCCCTTTCGAAATCGGTTCATAAACAAAGAAGTTAGGCCTAAACAAACCTAACAAAAAAGGTCTAATACCTATGAAAAAAAATGGGACCAATCGGAAGGTAGACTAAACCCAATGCAAAATTTTTATTCAAAATCGGTTCACAATTGGCGGAGATATGAGGTAACATAGGCACAAAAAAAAAAAAATTCAGTCGAATAGATAACCTCCTCCTTTTTTGAAGTCTGTTAAAAATGAAGAGCAAAACCTAGCTTAGAGTATTTTTATTATTAAAAGATATGGGATGTTCTAAAAAGATGCATGAGTTTGGGTGAATGGAGGAGGGTGGTTGATGTAAAATCAATGATGATGATTATAATGAAAATGTTGATGACAGTAAAAGTACATGATCATACATATTTGAGATCGTTATTGAGTATAAGATTCCTTCCTGGATGATTTGTTGAAGTGTTTGGGGTATCATGATGGATGTGATGAAATGAGAAGCAGAATACAGGTTTTTGGTCTATATCTGTACTAGAGAAGAATGACAAAGATAAATGGGCAGATAGAATTACGGATAAAAAAAGTAGGGATAAGACGAGAGATAAGAATGTGTAATTTCACTCTGGGATTATATGTTCAAGTTTTCACTTTCTCTACTTCGAATTGTTCACTGTCAAAAATCTCTCAAATTCGCAGAAAGACTACCGATTCATTTAAATTGTATCCCTTTTTCCTCCGATTTTCATCTTATATAATAAATTTGTTCAATGTGTATATAGGCAGCTCAAAAGGACAATCCAGATCGCTATGCATTAGTTACGCTGTTAGTGACGAGGCGATCTTCCACACTCGCAGACTTGCGTTTTCTTCAGGAACGGTATCAAGCTGCCATTCCAGAAAATGTTCCAGTGAATAGTACACTCTTGTCAGTCGTGACTAATAGACATCATGATAAGGTATTCATTCACTAAACATTCTATTGAATTATTCTAAAAATATATTGCTTTAGCTCTAAATAAATATTAGGTATATCTGGTATGTAATTTCTCTTTGACAGCTGTTTAAAAATATATAAATTAGTTATTTTAAGAAGTTCTGGAACAATTTGGAAGAAAATTTTTAATTTTTTTTTAAAAACATCGTTGATATTTTTTAATCCCCAACGCAATTAGAGGGGTATTACCATATATACTTGACTTGCATGTTTGCTTTATTTTAACGTTATTTTTTTATTCAGAGACTTCGTTTTTTGCTTGATGGTGCTGACACCTTTTCTATCTCACCCGTTGGAGATATTCAACTTGTGAAAAATCTCGACTTTGAAACAAGGACAAGATATACGCTTAAGGCGCAAGTCACAGATGGATTGCAGGTGGGTCTACTTAGAAAACGATCATTCACTTTACATATAGGAATTTTAATGTTGACTTTAAATCAGTGCTGGTGTAAAACTCCAACGTCAATGACCTGGGTTTCTAAATTTTTGTAAAATCTTATTTTTTCGTATATTTATTTATTTTTGTTATCTAATAGAAAACCATTTGAATTTCACAAAGCCCTTTATGAGTAGGATTGTATTAACTATTCAATACCTTGTTTATTCATGAGTTATAGTTTCCACTCAAGTTTCTTAGTTAAAACTCTATATGACTAGTTAAAAATAGTATTAACTAAAATTTGTAAGAAGCAGAGTCCAATCTTCCTTGCTGAGAAGCACTACTACTAATAATAATACCTTTTATTCATACAAACATATACATGCTATAAAGAACGTAGATCGACATTCAATAATATTAAAAAAAATAATTTGAAAGTATGGTCATATATTCTAGTGGACAAAGTAAACTTTATCTAATTCATTACTACACTCCAATTTGTTTTAATAAATAAGCCTCAGGGCTTGTCTTACTTGTTCTTTATCTTACTACTAGCTGAGAGGGCCGCCTTATGTATTTCTCATTAAATTATTTTGTTATAGTACTTCCAAAATTTGTCAATTCTACTATTTTGTGAAACCTACCTAGTAATTTATATTTTAAAATTTCTTTTTACCTGTATAGGTAACATGTTTCACCTAGAACCTACACTATTCTCCCTTAACAAAAATGAATAACATGTTTCTTTTTTTAGAATGCCACTGCTTTAGTTGACATAAGTGTGCTAAATGTAAATGAATGGGATCCACGTTTTCGATATCCTCAATATGAGTTCTTTGTGCCAATGGATGAGATGAGGCATGGAGGAAGTGTGGGACGAGTGGAGGCTGCAGACGGGGACCGTGGAGACAGGGTCACTCTCCAGCTAAGAGGCTCTTTTGCCAGGTGAACATCTCCTTTATTTATTATTTCACAAATCCCTATTATTTGCAGAGACGTAGCCACGGGGAGGGGGGGATCGGAACCCCCCCAAGGGCAGGGCTCGTGGGATGGTAACGGCAACGTCAACAACAAAACTTTTCTTATGGCAAACTAATCGTAATTAAATATATTTCATATGTTTAATCAAGAATTAAGTTCTTTTTTAATTTCTTGAAGTACCTTTTTAGTCCAATTAAATTGTTGTCTAAAGGGCCCCTCGCGGAGAAAGTTTTTGAGGTAATTTTGATTTTTTTGATTCTATTTGTTTTTTGGTGTGCTGAATCCGAATCTGAGATTTGCTAACAAAATTTCGTGATGGACCATTGTCAAAAATGGAAAAAAAGGTACAAAATCTCATTTTTTGGCGTTTTTTTTGCTTATAACTCGAAAACTATCAACTTTTCGTAAATAACCTTCCTTTTCAAAATGAAAGTTCATAAAATTTTCTACAAATAATTTGATCCTAATCCTCAAATGTCTAATAGAATTTATAAATCTAATAGATTCATCAAAAAAGTGGTTCAAATAAACTTTTAAGTCAACAAAATTTCCTAGAGAATGAGACAGAAATCAAGTTTCTAGGTTGGTTGGTTTTTTCATTTTATGAAGGAAAAACTACGATTTTTGCAAAAAATTTGCAGTTTTCAAAAATTCAACTTCATTGCGCCACGGAGTTTCAATTATCCATTTAAGATGAAACTTTGCTTGAATTATTTATTACAGCATTTTATTTATTTATTGTATATATAGAATTATAGAAAATTCAATACAGAATTTAAGTACAAAATAAACAGAATTGTGAACAAATATAACAATAAACTATCCCCCCCCCCGCCCCCTCTATCATTTATTTATAATAAATGAACAAAGACATACAGAGCACTATCAATAAAATTGTATAAGCTTCTCAACTTTTGTAAGCTCAAAGGCCTCAAAATATCTCAAAAATCTTCAGCATTCTCACTAGAATCCCTTAAATAGACTTCCCTCAACGCATTGTATATCGGGCATACTTTGCTTGAATTGTATCAAATTTAATCTAGTTTAAAAATGTATAGAGTGGTCTTTCATGGTCAAAATGGAAAAAAATCGAAAAAAGTGCGAGTTTTTGGGATTTGGCGAAACAGAAAAAATACGCTAATTTTCAACTAGCGCTTGAGCCCGAACGGTTGGTCGGAGAAAAAATCTAAATAATGAAATTTGTAGGAAACTTTATGAACATTCCTTTTGAATAGGAAGGTTATTTATGAAAAGTTGCGAGTTAAAAGCAAATAACCATCAAAAATGAAATTTTTAATTTTTTTGCATTTTCGACAATGTTCCGTGACGAAATTTTGTTAACAAGCTTCAGATTCGGATTCAGTACAGCAAAAAACATAAAGGGTCGAAGAAATTACAACTACCCCAAAACTTTCCGGGTAAAAACACAATTTAACTGGACTATTATTTTAAGCAGGAGTCCCGGGTTCGAGTCCGAGTCCCTGCATTGATATTTGACCGGCTATAATCTGATTCCTAGTCACCAATCCGTCTGGCAAGCGTGGTGACTTAATGCCAACCCCCTTCCATTTGATGGAAGAGGCCTATATTCAGCAGTGGATTGTCGCTATCGACAGGCTGATTATGATGATGATGATGATTATTATTTTAAGAAAAAAAAATTCCCACTAAATATTTTGATTTGTGAATTGAGCCCCCCCCCCCTCCCATGAAAATTTTCTCGCTACGCCACTGATTATTTGTTCTTCACTTAGCTATTTTATTGTATTATATAAAAGATCATCTTTGCTAAGTTGGGAGCTTGATAAAAATCTAAAATATAACTTTCACAAATTATTAAATATTGAAAAGACATAAATGTTCTGAGTTGAGCTTTTGGCATTTATTTTTAAACCGGAATTTCTGAAGTTATTCTAATCCGTAATCCTAATCCTTTATATTATACTTAAAATCTAAGAAATAATATAAATTGTTAGTTTCGTTTATGAAATTTAAGGTTGAAATAGTAATTTTGATGTTTCAGATTATTCAGTATAAGTGATTCTGGATTGATCACTCTTGTAACACCACAAAAGCTCAATAGTACAATTGCCCATTTGGTTGCAGTAGCAACGGATAGTGGAGTTCCTCCCAGACAGGTGAGATTGAACTAAAAGTTAATAGAATAAATATATCAGTATCTTAAAGCTTGTAATTTACAAAAATTGGAAAAATGAGGTTTTAATGTTCTTCAAATAAACAAATGTTTTGCTTACGACAATGTTGGTATTAAGGCGAATAGACCAGTATTTGAGGCCTAAATAAAAAATATAAGTCAACATTTGTTGGAAAATATTCCTATAGCGATTCTGAGAATTTCAATGAAACAAGAAGAATTTTTGTCAATAAATGAAGAAAACTTGTTAATTATAACCACTACTAAATTTCTAACTAAATAAGGTTAAGAAAATACTTCTGTTATTTTAATTCTATCACTTACAGAAGGGGTCCCAAAACTTTTCGTAGTCGCAGCGCCTTTTTTCAATTAAAAATTTTTCCATGGTGCCTTATCATAAGTAAAAGTAAATATATCAAAATAAATAGCGTATTTGGTCTCTCTAAATAGTCTTGTATTAGAATCGATAAAAATATCTTGAAAATTTTTAATTTAGTGCCTGGAGCACCGATTGTTGCTTTGTAACTTTTTCCCTCTAAATAGCTTAAGTTTCAAATTTCAAGACTCTGCGACTTACCGAAAACAATATATGAATGATTAAAATATTTATTTTACGACACTCCTAATTTACACCCCCTTCCTTTATTTCAATCAGATTAAAATTTATTACATGACTAATAACTCATGACACTTGATAAGTACACAAATTTAAAAAAAAAATCGTTAGTTCCGTTTTGAGAAAATAAAAAAAAACGAAAAATCTTTAATGTAAATGTCCACTTACGATGTTCCGATTTCAACCAAAATTTTACTGGTCTACTAAACTATTCTATTGTATATGAAATGCAAATATTATTTTAATTTTAAAAATAAATATTTTTATCATTTTTGTATTTCTAAAAATGTCTCAATAATTATTTGGTATTATTAAATCGATATTAAATTATATTAATTAAAAATAATCCCAATTCCAATTAAATATTTTCTTTTCTGTTACTTATATTTTGTATAGCTTTGATAAATTCAATACATACAATGCGTAGAAAGTTTCGCCGGTTGTTCAAAGAACATGAATCTTTTTACTTTACCATACAGGGTATGGTCAAGTATTGTAATCGTGCTATTTTGATTAAAAAAATTGAGCTAAACCATGACATTTCGTTCTACAAAAAAACTTTAATAAGTGAACATCGAAAAAAAAATATTTTTCGAGATAATAATTGTTTTGTCAAAATATCTGTTAGCCTGTGCGTTACCAAATTTTTGTGGACGAGCTAGCTCAAAAACTAGTGTGAATATCGAAACCAAATTTCACAGGTAGTTTTGGTCCATTGAGATTAAGAGCTGATTAGATTTTGGTGCATATCGACCCAAAATTGGTGGAGGGGTGGTTAAAAATTAAAAATCTAGGCCATTTGAGAAAACTCAACCAAATTTTGTATACATAATCAGTGGACCCCCAGAAGTCTAAAAATGCAAAAAATAACCGCCAAAAATGTAGGATCAAAAAATGAAAATCTTGGCCATTTACCAAACTCAACCAAATTTTGTATACATAATCAGTGGATTCCCAGAAGTCTTAAAAATGCAAAAACTAACCCCCCCCTACATGATTATAAATAATTTTAGGGGCCAGGTTGTATGGTAAAGTCAAGTGGATGGCCACATCAGAACACTTCAGCTTATTTTCATAAAAGTTGGTTTCCGGTGAATAATTTTAGGTGGTATTGAATCTTTTTCTCAAGAGAAAAAGAATGAAAATAGTATATTTCCTAACACAGTCGATTTTTCTAGGGTGGGCAGTTTCCCTCTCTCCCCCCCTCCCCTAGCTATAGGCTCATGCCCATGTGGAAATTTTGGAACTGTCGGAGATCATTCCGGCCATCATCCAATACCTGTCTGGTGTCAAAATGATCAGATCATGCCGACATCAGATTCTATGATCGTCGGAGACAATAATCAGTTAATTTTTACTCTATAACGAAATTTATATATCACTTACGAAAATTATTACTCGAGGCAGAAATTATATTTATACACAGATATTATAGTAAGGGATAAAACACACTCTTTGCTGACTATTTATAAAATGACATCTGTATCAAACTTGGTGGTTATGTCTGGGCCAATTTGAAATATTTTGAAACTGGCCAAGTCTCCGCCAGAGGGAAAGTCGGTCGAAATTTCGAGAGTCGGATAAGAGACCATTCCGAGACCAATCTGATATTAATTCTAATCTACGTCCGATTGAATGTCCCCATGTGGCAAGTCTGAGACTAAGCCGACATAGAATCTGATGTCGGCATGATCTGATCATTTTGACACCAGACTGGTATTGGATGATGGCCGGAATGATCTCCGACCGTTCCAAAATTTCCACATGGGTCGGCTTGGTCTCAGACTTGTGACATGGGTGTTTGCATCTAAGGAACTCATTATTCTATATACTCATATAGACACCTTTATTTATATTTTTAAATTTATTTCCTAGGCTTCAGTTCCTGTCATAGTTCATATACCTGAGGCTGTCTCTATAAATCAAGGAGAGCTTGAGGATGTCAACGGAGGATTGGTTCCAGGGGCTCGTGGCTTTTCTCTTCTTCTAGGGTTCGGCTCAATGTTAGCACTTCTAGCTGGAGTCATTTTTGTACTCATCTTATATATTTACAAACAGTAAGTAGGCTATTTTTAATTTATTATTGAAACATTCCTAAAGGCTAGTTCACACGAGACATTTTATCTTACTTGTTCCTTACTTGTTCGACCTACTTCCAATTTGAGGCTGAATTTTCGCCTGTTGGCTTCACACGGAGCTTTTTCAGAAAACATTTCATAGTGGCCGGCGCATGTGTCAGTCCAGACAATGGACCTTTGAGCCAAACAGCTGGACTATCATCTTTCTGTTTGCTCAGATGCAAACAAAAATGACTTAAATGGATAATTGTAACCTGTGTTGCAATTTGGTTGAAGTTTTGAAAAACTGCAATTTTTTGCAAAAAATCGCAGTTTTTCCTTCATAAAATGAAAACCACTGATCCTAGAAACATGATTCTTATCTCATTCTGTAGGAAATCTTATTGACTTGAACGTTTACTTGGACAACTTTTTTGATAAAATTCTTAGATTTATAGATATATGTAGCATTTTCCATGACGCTTTTGAGTATTCGGATCATATCCTGTCCGGAAAATGTAGGATATCTATAAATTAAAGAGCTTTAACAAAAAAGTCGTCCAAGTAAACGTTCAAGTCAACAAAGTTTTCTAGACAATCAGATAGATACATTTTATTTTTAGGAAAAACTGCGATTTTTTGCAAAAAAATGCATTTTTTCAAAAATTCAACCTCATTGCGGCACGGGTTACCATTATTCAATTAATATGAAACTTTGTTTAGATTGTAGCAAATTTAATCTAGTTTAAAATAGTGTAGAGTTATCTTTGTTGAAAACGTGATCCTTCATGGTCAAAATGGGAAAAAATCGAAAAAAGTGCAAGTTTTAGGGGTATCCAAAAGTGATCCCGGGGGCTGTTTTTCACCATTAAAAATCGAACTACTGGACCAATTTTAGAGTTATTTTTTTAATCCACGCGAAAATTTGTCTTCTTTAATTACTATAGAACGGTTATTTAGAAAATATGAAAAACTGGAAAAAGTCCGAAAATTTCAAGGTTTTTCGGCCGCCAAAAGTTGTCTCCCAGACTTTCGAGGTCGCAAACTTAGATTTCTCATACCCACAACATACCAAACGATCCTAAAAAAATATTTTCCCGCAATTAATGTAAGCTGAAACCTCCTTATTTACTGGGCTATATGGGAAGATAATTTTTTGGAATTTTTTTTTCACTCTGTAGTTTTCTTGATATTTTAAGCATAAAAATAAATCTCATAGCATAATTTTTAATCCACGCGAAAATTTGTCTTCTTTAATTTACTATAGAACGGTTATTTAGAAAATATGAAAAACTGGAAAAAGTCCGAAAATTTCAAGGTTTTTCGGCCGCCAAAAGTTGTCTCCCAGACTTTCGAGGTCGCAAACTTAGATTTCTCATACCCACAACATACCAAACGATCCTAAAAAAATATTTTCCCGCAATTAATGTAAGCTGAAACCTCCTTATTTACTGGGCTATATGGGAAGATAATTTTTTTGGAATTTTTTCACTCTGTAGTTTTCTTGATATTTTAAGCATAAAATAAATCTCATAGCATAATTAGTTATTAAGATATTGACTCGATTTTTCTAAGGGGGGGGGGGGGCAAGGAATCTCTCCCTCCTTTAACTACGCGTATGGTTCTGTGATATCAGCTGATGTATTGTGCCAATGCGCATGTCACCCTTTGATAAAATAATGCTTTCCGAGTGGCCACTGGCAGGTCCAAGTAGCTAAACTTTTTTTTTAGAACATGCCCTATCTTTTGAATCAAGCAAGCATGCTAGTAAGACAGTCCGGAGTGACGTCATTTTGACCCTCTCTGAATTGCAAGTTAGCCGAACAAGTAAGGAACAAGTAGCAGAAAAAGCCCTGTGTGAACCGGCCTTATTATGTTTCAAAAAAACATTTGATCAATAATTTCACTATTTTTCACCCCTCTCCCTTTATCCCCGTTGTAATAAAGGCTGACTTTTGATCACAACTCTCCTTGAATAGTATTCGTCCTTCCAAATTAAAGATTTTGAACAGTTTCAAGAGAATATTTTACCTAAAACCAGACATAGTTTTTAGGGTCAATAATAAATTTATAAGAGAAAATCAAAGTAGGTCTCCTCTTCGGAAGGGTGTCTAAGATATTGTTAGATAAGTTTGTTTACATGTAGGAATGGTTGCCATGCCCTCTGAAGTCGAATCTAAGTACTAGTACTCCGGCCAATTGACAACAACATCATCTTAGATAGCATTCAGTAAATGACAACTTCAACTGCTTTAGATTTAACAGTTTCGGAATAGTGCCCAAATTAAAATCACTTTTCAATTGGGATATCCTTTAAGATAATATTAAGTACCTCCAGAGAGAGAATTTTCAAATCTACGAGCAATGAAAAATTTATTTAGAAATTAAGAGATTCAATTTGTTTCTTTTTTGGCCGTAAGAGAAATTCCAAATTCCGTATTTTCCGCTCATGTTATTTTAGGGAATAATCGATTATTTTGATCAGATATATTTTTCCGGTAGAACCACTCAGCTAAAATTTTCCAATGTTTGCGATTGGTAATTTTTTAGTTTATTAGAACACATCCCATGGTAATATATAAATTTTAGCTTCTTAGTAGAAAGAAAAAAAAATATTAATTTAAAAAAATTAAAATATTTCAGCAAAAAGAAGAAAAATAGAGTGAGTGAGCCAATTCCCAGTCATGATTTGGAGAAAAATCCAGAAGTAGAGAATCCAGTATTCTCGGAGATGGAAAAACGTCGAAGCGGCACTGCATCTGTCAAAAGTAAATACTCCTAATGTACTTTCTATAATTAGATGTATGTATGTTTACGTTTATTTGGAAAGTTAGGAAAAATATTATGGCTTTTGTTCAAATATCCAACCCTTTTTGTATAATTGTAATTAAAAATTGGAGGAGAATGTAAAAACTTTTCGAGAGTCGGTACGCTTTCCGCATTTATTAGTGATTTAGCTATTGTTTGTCTTCAGCGAACAGTTTGAGCTATAAAACTAAAACTTGGCACCGAGGTGAAACTTACTAATACATACCTAATTGTGTGACAAATTTCAGCTTTAGCATTTTAGCTACACTTTAAGAACTGAAGGGGATAAAAAGTTAATTCTAAAATTAGTATATTTGAATTTCTAAAATGAAGACTGAATATACAGGGTGACCACGAGAAACATTTAGAAATAAAAAAACAATATTAATTTTTCAAGATACTATTTATTTAACTTAAGTTACATAGTTGTGGTTATACGCCATTTACTTTACGTAGAGAAAATGATGTCAGGAAGGTGACGTCCTTCTTCCCTGAGGCAACCCTCCACTCTGTCCAGGAAGCTCCTCCACACTCGTTCCAGTGTATCCTCAGTGATCAACGCCACCTCAGTACGTATCGCCGCTTTCAAGT
>JALMQS010000076.1:3263975-3317174 GCA_024734495.1 Forficula auricularia | reverse complement strand
AAAAAAGGTTAAATAAAGTTTTTAGTAAAATTATATTTTAAAGTACTTTACTCTAGAGTAAGATGGTACTTTTTTTAATTTTTTAAATTCTTTAAAAATTTATTCATTTGAAAGTTTTAATATAGCTCATTTAGACTTGCTTAAGTAAGAATGGATAGGCTTCTCTCTGTGAAATGCTAAAAATTTGGGAGGAATTTTTATGAGTAACCATAGCAACTGCGTTGTTTTCTTATCCGTTACCTTTGCTGAAGACAGAGAAATCGACTTTAAACCAAAAATAGCGATTGATTCTCATCTAGTATTTGAGGAATAATCATTCTATATTGGATTTTTGACGTTTCGGTTTTTATTAGTAACCATTGCTGAAGACATAGAGAAATCGACTTTAAACCAAAAATAGCGATTGATTCTCATCTAGTATTTGAGGAATAATCATTCTATATTGGATTTTTGACGTTTCGGTTTTTATTAGTAACCATTGCTGAAGACATAGAGAAATCGACTTTAAACCAAAAATAGCGATTGATTCTCATCTAGTATTTGAGGAATAATCATTCTATATTGGATTTTTGACGTTTCGGTTTTTATTAGTAACCATTGCTGAAGACATAGAGAAATCGACTTTAAACCAAAAATAGCGATTGATTCTCATCTAGTATTTGAGGAATAATCATTCTATATTGGATTTTTGACGTTTCGGTTTTTATTAGTAACCATTGCTGAAGACATAGAGAAATCGACTTTAAACCAAAAATAGCGATTGATTCTCATCTAGTACTTGAGGAATAATCATTCTATATTGGATTTTTGACGTTTCGGTTTTTATTAGTAACCATTGCTGAAGACATAGAGAAATCGACTTTAAACCAAAAATAGCGATTGATTCTCATCTAGTACTTGAGGAATAATCATTCTATATTGGATTTTTGACGTTTCGGTTTTTATTAGTAACCATTGCTGAAGACATGGAGGAATCGACTTAAAACCAAAAATAGCGATTGATTCTCATCTAGTACTTGAGGAATAATCATTCTATATTGGATTTTTGACGTTTCGGTTTTTATTAGTAACCATTGCTGAAGACATAGAGAAATCTACTTTAAACCAAAAATAGCGATTGATTCTCATCTAGTACTTGAGGAATAATCATTCTTATATTGGATTTTTGACGTTTCGGTTTTTATTAGTAACCATTGCTGAAGACATAGAGAAATCGACTTTAAACCAAAAATAGCGATTGATTCTCATCTAGTACTTGAGGAATAATCATTCTATATTGGATTTTTTGACGTTTCGGTTTTTATTAGTAACCATTGCTGAAGACATAGAGAAATCGACTTTAAAACCAAAAATAGCGATTGATTCTCATCTAGTACTTGAGGAATAATCATTCTATATTGGATTTTTGACGTTTCGGTTTTTATTAGTAACCATTGCTGAAGACATAGAGAAATCGACTTTAAACCAAAAATAGCGATTGATAAAGGTGCCAATCAGAATTTCGCACGACGGCGCAAAAGGAACTTGGCGCGTCCCTGACCTAACTATTGATTTCCAGTTCGTTTCCACAAAACCAATTTTAGTTTTTCTAAACTCACTTTCTATATTTTAGGAGCATCAAATACTATCACTTGGAGTTATCCAAGTGAAATTAACTTTTATAGTTTTTGAAATGGAGGACTTGAAAATTGAACCTCTCGAAAGTGCATGTAATCTCTTTAGCATATGCTTCGCAATGCAATCAATGAAAAAAACAAACTTTTTTTAATTTAATTGTTCGACTAATTTAAATAAATATCTTTATCTTTTATGATTGATTGATTACTTTCAATACATGATATAACTCTCAATAAAATATGATCGATAAAAATGATATTGATAGGTAAACACTTTTGAAATTACTGTATAATAACTATATTAAAGAGTAGTCAAGATGGGATGAGAAATATTCAATGACACTAGCAAATGTTATAAAAATTTAAAATCCTTATATTTATCAGATTGGATATTGAGAATTTTTTTAAATTATTTTTAAGGGACTTTCCGAGGATATTTTATTCTCTTTTGATAGGTTCTTATATATATATATATAATTTAATTTTTTTTTTTAAATTCAATTCATTTACATAACATTTTCATAGTCAATATAAATATAAAAAAAAATCCCTGCGGCAGGCCGTAGGAAGAGGTAGATTTCGAAGGGGCTCTACCCCCTTTAGACTGCTCCTATCAAAAACTTTTCAGACACAAGTTGTAGAGGTTAATTAGTAAAATATTAGCCATTTGCAACCAAACTGGTATCATTCATATTAACGTTGTTATGAATTTTTTAAGATTTCAACCTCCCACCATTTCCACCCCCTTGGAGCTGAAGTCACCAAAAACTAATCAGTTCTTGTTTACATCAAGACTAAATTTTGTGCCAAATTTTATTGCAATCGGTTGAACGTTGCGGCCTGCAGTGCACCCACAAAATTGCGATACATACCCCCCCCCCCCACATGTCGACATAATATACATAAACGTTTGAATGGAGGGTGGTTTTGGGGTCTAGGGACCATGATCGGAAAAACTTTGATGAAATTTTCCGGAAGTCGCACCATGAGTGTGAGCGCAATAGGTATATTTCGATATCTACCTAAAAAAACATACTCGTACCTTTGACAATGTTAAAATTAATTTTCATATCCAATTCAATGCTTCTTCTATGTTTTGCATGAAAACAAATCAACAGACCATATCTAGACATATCCACTCAGCATTATCTAGCTCACTCGATTCCTTAGCTCACCGTGAAACCGTTTCTGCTCTTTCCCTGTACTATAGATACTACCTACCAGTGTCCAGAGTTGAAATCAACAAAATACGCTCATGACCACTTCCCTGTCAAATTGAATAAGAATTGAACCAACGCATTCAACAAATCATTTATCCCTATTATTTCCAGCGACTGCAACTCGTTTCCTGCCACCGTCTTCCCCGCAACCTATATACATTACATAATTATATAGCCTTAAGTTGTATAAGACCTGGCAACAACAACTACCTTCGATTCCGACCCAGCATATAAAATATCTTCCTCTTCTTCTTTTCAAGATGGAGGGGCCAATCCAGGACTTTATTGAATGCACCTTCTTGGTGTAACTCCTCGTAACAATATCATTAAATAAACGTGGATTCTCACCCGACCCGTTCCCTTCCCCGTCTCAAGCTCTTGTTCTCAAATCATTCCAAGGTACACAGAATCGTTCTTTCTATCCCCTGCACATTCAAATCCGCGAGCACTTCTAAAATCATACCAGCGCATACGACGTCACATCCGTTGCATCGCGTGTAAAGTGAATCTTTAATCGATTCCATGTTTTTCTTCCGTTCTGAACCTCAACATAGATGTTATACTTCAACAAAACAGAAAGAAAAATAATACAATTTAAATAAAAAATTGGTTATAGAGGGTAAGAACAGAAAATCCACGATTTTTTGGCAAATTGAGGGTGATTTGGGTCAAGTCGTTATGTAGTCTACTACAGTTGAACTTTGCAACTGTTTACAATAATATAAAATAAAGGAAAAAACTAAAAACCCGATTCCATTCTAAGATAATACGATTTCTTAGGAACAAATGGGACCATTGAAATTGAAAATTTTTTGTATAGAAGTTTCTCTAGATTCTTGCTAAGAACAGTTTTTTAAAATATTCGAATTCATGAGATTCAAAGATTTTTATTTCCAAGACCCGAATGCTTCGAAGAACTGTTGCAAAAATCCAATTGTAAAAAGGGGAGAAACAATGACAACTCTTAGTGGCACAATACGCTTCAAGCTATATAAGTAAAAGCTACATAGCGCCTATATAGTTTTCGGGAGAATCTATATAGGCGCTATATAGTTACTATATAGTTTGAAACACATTGTGCTACAAGGGAAATAAATATCTTTAAAATCACGTTTTCATCTAATTTCATCACGATTTCTTCGGAACTACTTGAGCTAATAACTTGAAATTTGAAAGGGAGATTACTTTCAAGACATAAATTCTTGCTATAAAAAGTTTTCAGTAGTGGCAGCTTATTGGATAACAAAGAGGCTCACCAAAGGCGGGTTTCGTATTATATAAGATAAAACATCAAATGAATCAAATAGTAATGTAATGTAATGTAATAAAAATTTGACTCTTAAATAGAAACCTTTTTACTTTAGAATCATTTTCGTCTATCCAATTCAAGTGTACAAAAATAATCATACATTATAGTTTCAATGTTTGATAGAGATAATACGCATCAGATAGACTACACTTGATAGGCTGTCACAAATATATATGTTCATACATTACACGTATGTTTCCTTTAGTAAAACATATTTTTCCATATAGTTAATCTCTCCCTCTCTCTCCATATATACATTTAGCTTCCTTTCTTCCTTTTTAGTTTGTTTTTTTGTGAGAAAAGTAAGTAATTTGATTTCTATAAATCTTGTTTTCTATAAAATTAATACTAAGTATTAAATATATGAATAAAAGTATTCTTTTAATTTTTTACTAATTTATAAGATATCAAAAAGGGGAAACATTTCTATTAGTAAATGCATTTTGAACTAATTGTTATTTAAATTTTTTTTTTAATATAATTAATTTAAAATAAATTAAAATATTTATTCTATAATAATTATTTTGTAATTTCTTATTAATTATTCTTAGAATAAAATTCTAATTCTAAATTAAATTAAAATTTGAACAAATGTGTCCATGTTATCAATTTCTAGAACGTTTAAGGACGTTCCCTAATAAATCGATTTTCTTCGCAATCCTTTAAAACTTCCCTAGTAGCACAATGTTTTAAACTATATAGTTACTATATAGATTCTCAAAATCTATATTGGCACAATATAGTTACTATATAGTTTGAAACATTGTGCTACAAGGGTTTGAATACACATATTTATAAGTGTCCTTTATACCTAGACATTATTTTCATTAGTCCTTGCGGCACTAAATTTGTAAATATTGACCATTGAAAATTTACATATTTAACACGTGAACCCTATCCCGATTGATGTTAAAGCGACTGTTTCATTAAATAACAATCGTAATTTTCTTGAAATTATTTTGAAAACTGAGAATCATTAACTTAAGATATAACAAATATTTTTCTGTTAAAATAATTGTATCAAGCGGTATTCGTTTGTATGGAAAAAATGTTAAAAAGTTAGGTACTTTTGATGGTTTTTCATTTTTTCTCTCATGGCATGGCAAGTGAGAGATGGCGACTTGGCAACGTCGCACTAAAATCACTCAATTTTTCCATATCTAAAAAACTTCTGCAGCTGAAATTTTAGCTGAATTCTCTCAACCTAATTATACTGTTCTCATCTGAAATTTCGCATTGAGCTGTTTCATGAAGTGTTTTTTTATTCTTTGTCTTTTAGCAGTCTGGTAAAAATACAATGTTGCCAGACGCAGTGAAAATATTTTTTGCCTTTCTGGGGAAAGAGCGAACAGCATCTGAGCTATATTAGGAAACGTCCTTAAGCTAATTATGAAATTTAAGAGATTCTCTGGGACTAATATCAGGTGATAATAACGTAGCCTGATTTTTAAATTTTTATTTACATTATTATACAAGTAAAAAAGCGTTTTCAACATGGAAATATTGACTTCGTGTAAAAATTTAAAGTTGAGACATTTACATATCTTAGAGTTTCAAGGCTCCCTGAATGAGTGTTTGAAAAAGAAAGAGATAATATCAGTTATAAAAGACCTGGTAGGTAGTACGTCGTAAATGAAATTTAATTACAAGTTCATTTCGAAGCAATTAACCTACCAGAAGGACTAAAAGAATGTTTAATGTTATGATGAGCCTGCACTATTTTTGACTTTCTGGCCAACGAGAAAAATATTTTCTAAATATGAAGAACAATTGAATTTATCAAAATTAAGAGGCTTATAGATATACCGATATACTATCTCAAAGTTTAATTTAATCTCAATAGTTTGTGAATGATAAATCCTATAATCATTCTTGTTTTTCCAACTTAATGTGAGGGAGGCTTTCTTCTTATTCAACTAAAAGCTGCTTTTTTACTTTCATCATCATCAACATCAGAGAGTGTTATACAGCTCTAAGATTTGGTATGACGCAACCACCCGCCTCCCATTCGACTCTATTCCATGCAAACTCTCTAAAATTCCTACATCACATATCTTTCATTATTTGTAGAAAATAAGCTAATCTAGGTCTTCTTCTTCCTCCTTTTTCCCTTATCTTATTCTCTAAAATATCTCTCAGCAAGTGTCTCAACTTGTGCCCTACTTTTTTACTTGTATTTACATTTATTTTCTCTTGTATAAAAAAAATTAAATGATAATTATATTTGTGTATAAGTGGTGTCCACACATTCATACTTTGAGGGCTTTTATCTCCAATCTCCAAGATTATAAAAATTGTTTTCTTAGAAAAGAAAATTTCCAGTAGAACCTCCCCAAGCCCCATTTTACAGTTAAAATATCAAAATATTCTATAGCTCAGATTTGAAGTTAGAAGACATCTGATCCAAATACGAAATTTCATAACAACATCTCCAGGCGTATAAAGATATTTGTAATGAACTATTTTAGAGGGATTTAAAAAAAAAAAAATATTATGAGGAAATTTGTAATGAACCATTAGTGGGATTTAAAATTAAAAAAACCAATAAATTATTAAAAGGAAAGTGAGAAAAACGTATTTATAAATTTTTTTCCAAGGGCCTAGATTTTCATTTTTTGAGCCCCTTCGCCCCCTATTATATGTTACGTTGATGAAACTACGATAAACCTTCCCGCAAATGCCACCAACAACTGTATAAAGTTTAAACTCAATCGGATAAACGAAGCGCCTACACATAAAAGACGAACAGACAGACACACATTCATTTATTTACTATATATACAGGGTTATTGGTAATTCGATAGAAATCTTGAAAGGAGTTATACTATAGCTAATTTCCACTATGAACCCGGGGTCAAAAATCATTAGTTTTGGAGTTATAATATCAGAGTTTTAATTTTTTTTTTAAATTTCCAGACTTAATACCAATAACTTCTAATTGTAAAAAAAAAGTACTGATTTCTGATTGCTAAAATAACACTTTTCTAATAACTGGTGAATAAGAGAGTACTTTTAAAAAAAATTCATGCTCTCAACTTACATAGAGTCCGAAATAGAAAGTCAAAACTAACAAGTAATGAAATTTTTTTTTTAAATGTCATTTAGATTCAAGACGATTACTATATTAAAAATGAGTCCAATACACTTGGTGTAAAAAATATGGAAAAAACATCCTTATTTTTATAAACTTTAAAATAAGTTCAAAATGTAGCGTGTTTCTTTTCGTTATCGTATCACCAGAGCCATTAATCGGGAATTTTCGCTAATATTAAGAGAGTCAAATTAGAGTCAGATAATATTACATAATATCGATTAAAAGTTAATTTTCAATTAATTTTAAAAAATATGATATTAATGATAAAATGTTATCAAATCTTAAAGAAATATTTATTAAGCAGCTGCGAAATCCGCCTTCGACGGATTTCTTTCCGACCAGAGGGCTACACTCCAGTTCTTCACCAATACGTCATTTATTATATATTATAAAATAATTTATTTATAATTACCCTCCTAGGCACAACACTGGTATTGTCAAGATCACCCCCGCCCCTTTATTTATGATCATAAATTATTTTATTATGAGGGAGCGATAATTTGACCCTTTAATATTAGCCAAAATTCCTGATTAATGGTATTAGATACGATAACGAAAAGAAACAAGCTACATTTTGAACGTATTTTAAAGTTTATAAAACGAGGATGTTTTTTCCATATTTTTTACATCAAGTGTATTTGAATTTTTTTAGTAATCGTCTTGAATCTAAATGACATTTTCAAAAAAAATTTCATTACTTGTTAGTTTTGACCTTCTATTTCAAATTTAGGGAACGTGGTGTTCGAGCTCGAAATATATAGAGTAAACTAAAAAAATCTTTTGTATTTTAATTTTTCTTCTTGTGAAACACCACCAACTCCAACCTAATTTAACCTTCTATTTCGTAGTCTATGTAAGTTCTGGGCATGAATTTTTTTTTAAAGTAATCTCTTATTCACCAGCTACCTATTAGAAAGTGTCATTTTAGTACTCAGAGTGCAGTACTTTTTTTTACAATTAGCAGTTATTGCTAGAAAGTCGGGAAATTTCAAAAAAAAATAAATAAATAAATAAAATAAAACTCTGATAACTCCAAAACTAATGATTTTTGACCCCGGGTTCATAGTGGAAATTAGCTATAGTATAACTTTTTTACAATTAGCAGTTATTGGTAGAAAGTCAGGAAATTAAAAAAAAAAAATTGAAACTCTGATAACTCCAAAACTAATGATTTTTGACCCCGGGTTCATAGTGGAAATTAGCTATAGTATAACTTTTTTTTACAATTAGCAGTTAGTGATAGAAGTCGGGAAATTTCAAAAAAAAAAAAAATTAAAACTCTGATAACTCCAAAACTAATGATTTTTGACCCCGGGTTCATAGGGGAAATTAGCTATAGTATAACTTTTTTTTTACAATTAGCCGTTATTGGTAGAAAGTCGAGAAATTAAAAAAAAAAAAAATTAAAACTCTGATAACTCCAAAACTAATTATTTTTGATCCCGGGTTTATAGGGTCAAATTTATTGAAAATTATCTATACTATAACCAGTGGCATAGCTTGTCCTAAACGGGCCCTTTATTAGAGGACCCTTCTACCCGACCGCGGCGAATATTTGCTTACACACGTAGGGGCCCCTGTAGCCCGGGGAGCCTGTACCATTGATATACGGCGGTTGCTACGCCCCTGAGTATAACCCCTTTCAAGATATCTATCGAATTACCAATAACCCTATATATATAAATTCACTACATTCCCAGGTAACCACAATATCCTAAGAATATTCTAAGGATATTCTAAGGACATTTAAAATCTTCTTAGAATATTCTGAGGATATTGTGTGTTACCTGGGATGCCCATCTTTCTGATTCTTTGGAGAATCGAAACAGATGAATTTTGTTCAGATATTCAATAATAAATTTTATTTAGAATGTTTAGATGTTAACTAGATGAACGCGAAAGTTAAAACTTTTTAGTTTAAAACTAAAAGTTTTAACTTTCGCGTTCATCTAGTTAACATCTAAACATTCTAAATCAAATTTATTATTGAATATCTGAACAAAATTCATCTGTTTCAATTCTCCAAAGAATCAGACGAGATGGAATTGTAGTAAATTTATAAGAACCATACTATTAGGAAAATAGGAGAAAACGCGCCTGAGCTAAAAGAATTGAATATATATATAAAATTTGATTCTAGTCAGGGGATCCATCGCTTAAATGGAAAAGACAGCTGCGGGCTTAACGCAGAAGATGTCTGATCATACCCGGTTGAGGTCCTGTATCTTTTTTCAACTCTTGGTTCAGTATCAAAACGAGTCTGGTCCCAAATGCACCAAAATAGGGCAGTGGCCGGATAAAGGTTTTAACCGAGGGTTGAACCGCGATTGGAATTAGGTGTACACCGTCTTTGGAATTACTTTGGAATGCATTAGATAATCTATTGTCTTCTACTTGGAAATGAAAATAGAACTGGAAGTAGGTGTACACGATTTTGGGTCGCGGTTCACCCCTCGGTTTTAACTTTAGCGTTCATCTAGTTAACATATACAGGTGTGTTTATTTGTATCAAACAGAGGACACTCTCATTGATTCCTCTCGAAAATCGACAACTGTCCTCTCGACCAGGAAATCTTTTCAAATTAACAAACTAACTTGTTTTTAACTCTTGTAAATGATAACAAGAAACAAGTGGTGGACTTTGACCTGCCTGCCTCTCCTACCAATAGCAAATGCAAATAGCTAAACTAAAAATGCTTGCAATCAATCGATAGTTGGATGTTGGATTAGTGTGTGACCCGGCTCGTCTCATCCAGGTGGTCTGTCTGTTTGTCCGCTCTCTGCTTATTTCTTTGTTTTTCCTATATTAGTTGTTGTATTTGGAAACCAATTCCCTCTCTCTCTCCTCTCTCCCTGGCCTCGTCATTTCTACTCTGCTCCTTTGTTCGTTATTTCCCTTCCCATTTGTCATTCGTCATTTCTAACCTTAACTCAACTAAAAGACCTTCGAAACAACTAGAATCAAATGCTTCTAAATACGGATAAAATTGAAAAAATATTTTTACTTTTTATTTATCCATTTATAAATGAATAACTTTTCTGTCAAGAAAATTCTCACTTGATTCTCTGTCTGTTCTAGTTTGCTAAAATGGGTTTGAAAGCAAAAACCAAAAAGATCATTGTTTTTTCCGTTGGTTCGATTCTTATTTTAGTTGGATTTATTATTGGCGGAGTATGGAATATTATATTTGAATCCATCGTTCATTCAGTGAGTATTGAGATTTGAATTTCTATTTTTTTTTTATTATATACTTACTTAATTTGACAATGAAAAGACGATTTCTCTTTAGGTTCATTGTGTAAAACCATGAATTGATTCCTTATATTATTTATGGCTAAGCTATTAATTATTATCTATTATGTGAATGTTTCTAACTATAATGCAAAATTAATTTATGTCTTCAATCCTACTAGAATGTTTGTCACTATCAATCAAGTTTTCCTAATTCTTCTTCACCCCCCACTTGTCTTGGGCGTCGGCAGGAGGGGGGGGGGGGGGGTGAGTTCTTATCCCCTATTTAGAAATTTCCTAAAATAAATAAAATATATTGTGGAGCAGGGATTTAACTTCATGTCAATTATGGGCTAGGTTCTCTGGAACACAGGACCAGGTTTATTTTTTTTCATTCCAAATAATTCCACTTTTGTGTCTAATAGTCTACTGGAATTTGTAATTAATAAGTATTAAATAACTATAATTTATTCAACGGCAATCATTCAATACAAATGAAAATAATTGAAAAATTTAAATATCAATTTTTTATCATAGGATGTGAGCAAGCACGGCGGAACGATCTTAGGCCAGGGGGATCAAAACTTGGAGAGTGATGTAGGCCTGGGGGGTATGGAATACGTAGACAAATTCCCAGGATGATCAGCTGACCCCTTTGACCCCACGGTTCCACCGTCCCTGGGTGTGAGTCATTCCTGTAAACATTTTTTCAAGTAATTTTGTTTAATGGGCCTCCGAGGAGCGGGCCGCCTCTTACAAGACACAAGACCAGTACACAAATTTATTTATAAATCTTTCACACTTTCAGCTTCAGAACAAATTAATTCAGATTCAGAGCGGGTGGCTGAGAGAGCCAGGATTAATCCTGACTCACATTTCACATTTCTTTTTTTTTTTTGTATTTACAAAAAATAATCATACGCCACCCGCTCTATATGTTCTTCTGCTGAAAGTGTAAAAATTAAGGAGAGATCCCCTCATCGCCCTATATGTCAAATTGTTTGTTGTTTTTTGGGATATACCCAGGGCGATGAGGGACTCCACTGCTTTATGCCACCACACTCCCTTCCACGAGAGTGTGATGGCCTCGACCCTGACCGAGCCCGCCCTGACGCCAAATCGCTCCGCAATATTATCCACCAGACTGGAGTTGCCCCTATATTTTTCTATTTTGTTTCGGTGGGCAACACCCAGTTCAGCAAGCGCGGAGACGATCTGGACGTCCAAACCCCCCCCCCCCCAATAAAAAACAGTGTAAGAAAGCCTCATCTACTTAATTTTTGAAAATCTTTTGTCTCTATCTATTTTTGGTGGACACTAGTTTTTGAAAATCTTAAAGGGCATATATTCAAAATTTAGTACAGATCGGTCAACTAACCAAAGGAGCGATAATATCTATTGATGTACCCCCGCTCATTTCAGGCCTCCATGAAATTCTTACCTAGTAGCCTTTTAAATAAAGTTCCACCTCTTTTCAAAATTCAGTTTTCTCCGTTTTCTGAACTATTTAATTTTAATTCAATACTTTTATTTTTGATGACCTCCTTCTCAATTTCCGCCCCTATGAAATAATCCCAAGCTTATCTTTCCACTAAATTTAACTTTCTTCCATTTTGAGAGAGGTTTGAAAATTTTCAATTTTTTTTGTCCCTTTTTTCGAGTATTCTATGTAATATTTACATGTTTTTTTTAAATACCTCCCTTTTCCCTAATAAATTTCAACGTTATTAATTTTCTAGACTTAGACTTAATTTTAATCCTCCCTCCCCCCACTATTTTGAGTCATTTTCAAATGTCAGAAAAACACTTTTCTATGATTTACCTTCACACTGTGCAAGTGGCTTCTTTTATATACCCCATAATACTTTTCGAATGTGCAATGCACTTCCATGTTTTGTTTCTATTTCACTTCCCCTCGATTTGATGAGGCTGCTATAATTTTGGTTAGTGAGGGTCCTTTGATATAATTAGTGCTAAATCTAGGCATTTTTTAATCCTTCTCCCCATTTTTCAGAGTCATTTACATTTTTGTAGACCCTCATGCTATAATTAGCCCCCACTCCTCCTTTTTTTAAAATGAAAAATGAATGATAATTTGTATAAATTTCAGTTAAATTGTATATTCATAGAAATTATATTTATTTAAAAGAAAAAAATGTTTTGTGAATAAGAGAATAAAAATGCAAATGATGTATCTGCTATCTACTAAAGTATGTGACGAGTGACGTCACCTTTTCTATGAATCCCTACTTCCCTCTTAGTCACATATTTCGTTTGTGCTACATGTCCGGAATGTCCTCTATATCGGGGGCATGCGCACTTAGAATTTGATCTTTCATTTTAAAAATAACATGTTTAGAGTAAAAAAATCCTGCGTTCATGGCAAACAAATAATTGATTCGGAAAATGTTCCGAATGTGTTTAATAGATCCTTGGACATGGACATTAGCGAGGATGAAAAATCCCACGCCGAATATGTCCCCAGTGCTCTGTTAATGAATAAGGACATATCCTAAAACCAAATCCCTATCATGTTCTTATACATGTTATTATATGGACGGCTCCTAATGCAATTTTTCAAACCTGAAGGGGAATCGATCTCAAGCCATTTGATTGTTCATCGCTTTAGCAACTAGTATTTTATTAATTTGGATTAAATCTTCCAAATCTACTAATTTTAAAAATGTTTTGTAGCAACTTGCTCTTGCTCCAGGATCAACAAGTTATAGTATATGGGCAGATTTGAAACTTCCAATGTATTTAGATATTTATATGTTTCATTTTGAAAATGCTAAAGAATACTTTGACTCTCTTACGCCACCATCGACACCAATTAAACCGCATTTTGTTGAACGAGGACCATATGTATTCAAGTAAATTTTTAAATCATTTTTCAAAGATGTCATGTTGTTTTATCAAAAATTATTGTTTTTCTTACAGAGAACATCATTTAAGAACAAATGTTCAATGGAATGACAATTATACAATAACTTTTCAACAAATAAGAACTTGGTATTTCGTTCCTTCCATGTCAATTGGGTCATTAGATGATATAATTACATTTGTAAATCCTATTCCATTGGTAAATTACAATATACTTAATAAATATAAAATTATTTTATTAATTTAACATTTTTTTAAAATATTGAAGCGAGACAATAATAGAAGAGTGTGTCTTCTGCTGGAATTATAAAATTTTATTTATTTATAACGAGACTATGGATTTCGAGGGCTTTGCCCTCTTCATCAGTCTATTACAATGTATTTTCACAGGAATTAATTTATGAATGAAAAGTTTTACATTTTTCATGTGTTGAAAAATGTAAAACTTTCATTCGTAAATTAATTCCTGTGAAAATGACCATTGTAATAGGCATTGATGAAGAGGGCAAAGCTCCTCGAAACTATAGTCTCGTTATAAATAAATAAAATTTATAATTCCGGCAGAGGTACACACTCTTTATTGTCTCCTTCAATATATAAAAATTCTGCTACTCTCGGCAAAAACTTTCAATTTAATTTTTTTTTAATTTGTAGACTGCAGTTAAAATACTTGATAAAATTGATCCTGTATTTAAAATTATAATCGATAGGTTAATGAACAAATTAGAAGACAAACGACTTTATAAATCAGAAACTGTTAAAAATGCTCTTTTTGATGGATTTGACGACAAAATGTTAGATTTAATTAAAGCAGCAAATTATTCAATCGACATGCCTTTTGATAAATTTGCATGGTTCGCTGGGGTGAGTTTTTATCATCTATATTATTTTATTAAATTAACATTTTTCTATTCGTTTCCTTGATTTTTCTTTTTTGTTGAAAAATATAAAATCTAATTATTTTTTTAAATTAGTGTATATTCATTAAAAATGTAATTAAAATTCAATCAATTGAGATATTAAAAATAACTCGTTTAAATTTAACAATTTTATGTTAATTGTATTTAAGGAGTATCGGTTTGGTTCTAGGTGAAACATTATAACAATTTAGTATGACGGATTCAACTTGTACTTTACTTTATTTTGTGAAACAACATCTTGAATCCTTCTTTCTTCATACTAAATCATTATGTTAATTTTAACTTTTTTTTTATTGTTACATAGAGAAATAATTCCGCCTCTTATGATGGAACATTTAATATGTATACGGGAGAGGATGATTTATCAAAATTGGGCCTTGTAAAAGCCTGGAATTATCAAACCTCTACCAATTTCTATCAACCCAATACAGAATGTGCTGAAGTGAAAGGAACCACAGGAGAATTATGGCCAGCTCCAAAAGACAATCGTTCTCAAGTGCAAATATTTGTTCCTGATATTTGCACGTATGTAATTGTTTACCTTAGAAATTTCTCTCTTTTAATTATCTACAAATGATATATATATATATATATAAATATATAAAGGGTACTGAGTAAAAAATAAAATAAAAAAATATTTTATGCCAATATGGATCATTCTCATATAATATATGTACTATATTGGAATATATTCATATTCCACTGATAGATATTTTGAAATAAATTCTTGAAAGTTTTATTGTATTAAATGAATACAATTCTTTATAAAAACAATGATAAAACGTTTATTAATAATCCAAACAAATTTGGAGAAACTCTCCTTTTATCAATGAAAAATTCGGTAAAAAGCAACTACATTTGGCAGATTTGAAGCTTTGGTGGTTGAATTGTTATTAGAAAGAAAATTCTTGGCTAAAACCACCTAGATTGTACAAGAGAAAATCCCATAAGAATGCACGACATTTCAACAACTGTTTTTAGAGTAGTTTTCAAGTGCTGTGGATGAAACCTTTTGCTGTATGTCAACTGCTAAATGACAAATGTCGTCATCAGTCAGATAAAATGTACTAAGAGCCACAATTTTGTCCCAATCTCTGGTACAACCCCCCCCCCCCACCAGAAACAATTATTTCTAAGATAAAAAACTTTCCGTTGATTTTAAAAGCTTTGAATTTATCAGATGACCCTTTTATATAGGTAGAGAAGATTTATTCGATTTCCAAATTCATCTTCATAAATTTTTGTAGAATTTTTATTTTAATTATTTTATAAAACGTTTTGATTTTTTGATGTCTGTAATAGTTTACCATAAGGACCTTTCTTTAGGTCCTTCTTTGATTTTAATTTATTCCTGAACATATCCTTAGGGCCGGTTGTATGTCGCAAGTAAATGCTTTTACAAATAACAAAGGGTAGATGGTAAATGGAGGAACTGGGATGGCCAATCAGATGACAGGCACTGAAAGTCCTCTATTTACCATCTACCCTTTATTAGTTGTAAAAAGCATTTACTTTGTGACATGCAACCGGCCCTTAGAGTCCTCGTATAGTGTTTTAATTAAACCTAAAATCGAATACCATCTCCTATATAAAAGGCTCAACTAATAAAATTGCAAACGCATTCACAAAACATAATATTTTGATATCGTTTAATTCCATTGAAAAATCTCTGAAGCTACTTCAAATTTTAAAGAGAAAATCAAATTCGAAAATAAAGGCGTCTACAGCGCTTGAAAACGACTCCAGAAATAAATGCCGAAACGTCGTTCATTCGGATAAGATTTTCTCATTGAATGTGCAATCTAGGTGGTTTTAATCGATTCTTTCGACAAACAACTATAATTTACAATTTTTACTTTACTATACAGGGTATGGTCAAGTATTGTAATTGTGCATGAAAAAAGTGTTTTTTATGCTTCTTTTTTTTCGAAATATCTCAAAAACGACTTAAACTATTTTGATTAAAAAAATTGGACGAAGCCATTGCATTTCGGTCCACAAAAAAGCCCCAATAAGTGAACATCGAAAAAATTATATTTTTCGAGATAATAATTATTTTGTTAAAATGTCTGTTAGTACGTTAGTTAAGTACGTTACCAAATTTTTGTGGACGCACTAGCTCAAAAACTAGTGTGAATATCAAAACGAAATTTCACATATAGTTTTGTGCATTGAGATTAAGAGCTGATTAGATTTTGGTTGAAATCGAACACAAAATTAAGGGAGTAAAAATTAAAATTATAAGATTTCCAAACTAAAAAAAACGAAAAATGAAATATACTACATATAAAATGAATCTATAATAAAAAAGAGAGTTATCATTTTCTTTGGGGACCAAAATTGGGGGGGTTCAAGAAAATAAAACTATCAATATAAGTTGTAGACCCTTTAATCGATTTGTACGAAATTTCTCATATGCACCCTATATAACCTTATGAAAATGACCCACTATGTGAAATTAAAAGGAGATAAATATTATTAATTGATAATGGACCCAAAATCAACAGGGGGTTCTTTCGTAAATAATTATAAATGATTTAAATTCAATATTAAATATAAAAGACCCACGTGTATGGCAAAGTCATGTGGATGGCCACATCAGTTTATTTTCATTGATAAATGAAGAGTTTCTCCTGAAACGTTTGGATTATTAATAAACGTTTTAAGATAGTTTTTATAAAGAACTGTATCCCTTTCTACTTAGATAGAAAACCATTAATTATCCTTTGAACTTGTCGACTATATAATAGTCTTCGAAGTTTAGATAAAGGTAATAAAATAATTACAAGTTTGATAGTTTTCCGATTTTTGAAAATCAAAATTTTTTTAAAGTATCGTATCATTGTTATTATATAATTAAAAATAGAAATAAAACTATTTCGTGGTTACTTTGTTTCCGATAAACCAGTCTTCGGACTGACTGACATTATGATGATGGAAGTACAATTTAATGATGTGTGATCTCTTCCCTTGAAAAAATGAACGAATGGTCAACGAGATAATCAACTAACACTACTGACACTCATAGGCAAAAGGTTTATGTAACGATGGCTTATCTCAATGTTGTGGGATACAGAAGCCTGCCTTGGAAGCTTGTTGAGTAACCACTCGAAAAATGGCTGGTATAGGGCGAGAAGGAATTAGCACAGATCAGTCCAATCCAGGAAGAACAATTAGCCTAGTGATAATTGTATCATATGGCTGGCTTAGTAGTGAATTTACACCAATTTTTTTTTTCTCATTGTGTTTAAAAATCTCCCAAATATTTAAAAAAGTCATTTTCAACTATGATTGTTTTTCTGTCTATCTGTCTGTCTCAACCGCAAGAACGTAAAGACGTAGAAAGTTCGTAACGTTTAGGGAAAGCGGTGTTGGTTTATAGTGAAACATATTAAGGGTTCATAGCCCGAAATATGTATAGAGATAAATAAAAAATCTCCAAAATATAATTTAAATTTTTTTTAAATTTTTTTAATTTTATTTCCTCTTTGTGAAAGACCATTATAATCCGTCAAATAACCCTGTCAGAAAGTTCGTTCTGGTGCCAAAATATCTTTATTTCCAATCCGGAGCTCTAACTTTATAACTTGCTGTTCAAAAATAAAAAATAATATATATATAATTAAAACAAAAAAATAAATTTCTAATAGTTTATTATATAGTCATAATTAAGTTTATTACTTAGGCGACTAACTGGCGAGAGTACCGAGTCATGAAAAAGTTTTAACTTTTTATTACTCCTTAGTGGATTTTAAAATAATAATTTAAATTCCTAATTTTAATAAATTTTTCAGTTAACTTAAAATCGGGCTGGGTGCTCATACTTGAAAACGATCGCACAAGTCGATCGAAACGTCGTAGTTTTATTGTATTATTTATTGGTGATCAATAAATAATTATAATTAATTATGTGTGATTTAACTAAAAATTCAAATTTTAATCAAATTAATCACAAAAATAAAAGCTTCAACAGCTTCATTACTAATTAATAAATTGTATTTGTCATGAACTATTAGGTAGAGTATTGGTTTGGAGTGTGTGCACTGCTATATCTCAACATCATTAAGTCACAGAGCAACAAATTTTGAAACTTAACTAAAAATCAGCCACCAGCCGTATGGTAGGTTTTTAGTTCAAAATGACTTTCCCCTTTACTTGAAAGCTGGCCTGGTTTTCTACTACTTTTATTTATTTATAATATTTATTTATTTATCTATTTTAGAAAACGATTCCTTTTTGAAAAATTACTCTGCTTAGTAAGTATGGAAAGTTTTATTAGGTTTTTTTTTTATATATCTAAGATGAATCACAGGGCGGAGAATAATTTGAAAGGGTAAAAGTGGTTGTATTATTTCAAAGAAAGGGAACTTGAAAGGGAAAGTCGTGTGGTGCACACACTAGGTTCTTTTACATGGAAGCTGAAATGGACTTTTTTAGTGAGAGTGTAGAGAGTTTATGAGCGTAAATTTAGTTGACTATCTCAAGTAATCGTTCTGTTATTTATGCAAGAAGTAATATATATATATATAACACAAACATACAACTAAGACTGATGGCTAAAATGGGCTTAGTTCCCGAAGGCCAATTATATACTCGTATATACTTACACTAATCAACGGTCTTGGGTTATTAAAAAAAAATCGTTTACCTTTATGACCTCTAGAGACTGGAACTCGCTTCCTGCCACCGACTTTCCCATGACCAAAACCATCAGTTGTTCAAGATCCGCATCCACAGGTACCTTCGACTCCGATCCAGCTCGTAAAAATAACTTCCTCTTCTACACCTTTTTACGATGTAGGGGTCATTTCTGGCCCAATGGGGGTTGTGCCTTTATGTTATAACTCTTTCATGAATAATAATTATTAAAAAAAATTAAAAAAAAATCATCCGATCGATCTTTTTGTTTAGCCTTAAGCCTTAGCCAAGCCTTATTTAATCATTATGTAATTTTAATTTTAGGAATAAAAAAATCCAATTATTTTAATATATAAATAAGTAAATAAAAACTTTTTTCTAGATATATGACATTACAATATGACCAAGATATAATTCACCATGACGTCACTGGATATGAATATGTGGCTAGTAAGAAAAATTTAGCAACAACTGACGATCATCTTTGTTATTGCGCAGATCTTAAAAAATGTCAACCAGCTGGCACTTTAGATATTTCAAAATGCAAATTTAATGCACCAGTTTATGTCTCTTTTCCACATTTTTACGAATCCTCACAGTCGTATTTAAATCCAATTGAAGGGCTTTCACCGAAAAAAGAATTACATGAATTCACTATGGCTCTGGAACCTGTGAGTAACAAAAAAAATCAAATTTTAAAATTAAATGTAATACATTATTTAAATAAACATATATTTCATTTTCTTAATTTATGTCCTCACTAGATTATCATGTTTGAGACTACAAAGGACACAATCACTTCACTAGTATCATACTTATTTATTAAATTTTTAATTTTACAACTTTTACTATCAGAGTTTGCAAATTTGATCTCAGATAAAATATTAGGGAAATTGGCAAGAAATTTAATAAAAATACTAATACTAATAGTAATAATAAATAATACAATTTTAATTGTATTTTTATATATATATAAATCTATATTTTGAATGGATATTGATGAGGCAGTCCAAAAAAAAGCTAATTTAGACTATCTTTTTATTCATAACGACGTAGGACTGCCTCATTAATATCCACTCAATTCACTTATCAGTCCGTCTCCAAAAATTACTTCAATCTTATATATATATATATTTTTAATAAAAAGTAAAAATTAAGGTATATAATTGTTAATTAAACTCCCTATTTGTATACAATTATGAGATCATTTTGAAGATCATTGTAGATTTTGTTTCTCAAAAATTATTTTTAGAATGATAATAAAATGTCATATAGGTAAGTCTTTTAAGACACATAGGTGAGCTTCGCAAAGATTCGATTTGGGCAGTACTGGATTAGGGCAAAATGGGGCTTACTTAAGAAAATTAAAAATGTAAATAAATAGGAACAATAATGAAATTTAGCTAATATTATAGCACATACAAAATTAAAACATTAAAAAATAATCGAAAAATAAAATAAAACCTGTACATATGGTAATATTACAATAAAAGTTTGAAAATTACAAAAGTAAAATAAACTACATAAAAGAAATAAGTTCTATTACGATATAAACAGTACTAGGTACAAATTATAATATACTTTCAATTCAGTGAATTTAGTAATCAAATCTTCATTATTTAAAAACTCATTTAAAGCATAATTTTCAATATACAGTGGTACCTTGAGATACGAATTTAATTCGTTCTGTGATCATCGTCGTATGGCAAAAGAATCGTATCTCAAAGCAATTTTTCCCATTTAAAATAATGTAATATATATTAATGCGTTCTAGCGATATGAAACTAACCCAAAACCCAGTTAAATTACACATAATATACACAATTTGTATATAGATAAACTAGTAATAATACACATAATGTTTATTAATTTGTTTATTAATATATTTAATAACACACAATTTGTATATAGATAAACGAGTAATAATACACATAATGTTTATTAATTAATTTGTTTATTAATATATTAATAACACACAATGTTTATTAATCATCACTTTAACGTCAGGCCTTTTTGGCCTCACTTTCCTGACTTTCACTGCGTGAGACCTTCATAAGGTAACGATCAAGAGAGGTCTGTTTCTGCCTTCTTTTAAAATGTTACGAAAGAATGTGAGACACCTATCATCAAATAAGGCACATCGCAAATTCGTATCTCAAATTTTTTCGTTGTATGTCGAGGTATAAATTTTAGAATATTTCATGTTGTATCTCAAAACATTCGTATGTTAGGACATTCGTATCTCAAGGTACCACTGTACGAATATTCATAGATAAATTATTTAATTTTTGTTGTCCTAAAGCATTTCTCAAATATTTTTTTACTCTTTTGAGAAGTGAAAATGTTCTCTCTCCACCTGCATTGCTTATTGGCAAAGTTAGATATATTCTTAAAATAATATCCAAATTTGGGAATGTTGCTAATATATTATTTTGTTAAATAAATGAATGCATTAAATCCTGGTGTTGATAAAATTTCAATATAATTGTTAATTATGCATTTCTGATTTACAGATCTTAGTTATTTCCGGGCCTTAGGAAATTGCCTAGTTTAACTAGAGCTTAATCCGGGCCTGGATTTGGGTAGGTCATTTATTTTTGCTCTTGAACCACTTAACCCGATTATTTCAAAAACTAAATTTTCAGAAAACGCTAAAAACTGTTATTTCAAGTACTGGTGCAGTTATCTAAATAATTTTTTTTAGAAAGTTATAGAAAAAAATACTTTTTTTAACGTGTTTAATATAACAAAATGAAAATTATTCTAGAGACCACTAGTGGAATTAAAATGTTATTTTATACAGGTTTTGGAAGGACACAACTTACTTTTTAGAATATTGGCTCTTCCATGGTGCACATTTGCCCCTCACCTTACCCTCCACACCCACGTACACACAGTACATATTCAGTTTTAGTGCAAGTTAGCACTTTGCAGTGAACTAAGGGATAGATACTGTGACAGTTTGAAACTGTTTCTTGTCCAACATAATACTATTAATATGCAATCTATTTATTTACTTATAATGACAGTGATGCAAAATCAATAAAATGTATCTATGCATCCAAAAAATAAGAATATTTTCAGAATAATCACCCAAAATTTTTCTTTTTTTTTTACAGTTAACTGGTATTCCATTACAAGCACATGGAAGATTACAAATAAATCTCAAACTTGAACCATATAATGATTTTACGTAAGTATGTTTTTTACACAAATGGACAATTTTCAGGCAGCTACGCGTAAATTATGAACCTCTCTTCCATCAAACAAAAAAATATCATTGTATTAATACAATTTTAATATTAAATTTAATCTAAAAATAATTCTGATGTGTTGCCTATATTTCGTGAAATAACTCTTGAGAATATAAGTTAAAGAGAAGAGGCAGCCACTGATCCTAGAATGCTGAAATTTGGCATACTGGTAGAGTTTGGGGTACAATTAAAGGGAAAAATTGAAAAAGCGAAACTTTCCCTTCTTCATGACCTAAAATGAAGGGGTGAAATGTATAGGCTTAATTAAAATATAGTCAAATGTACAATGAACCTCTAATGCTGAAATTTGGTATACTGGTAAAGCTTGGCGCATTAATAAAGGAGGAAATTGAAAAAACGACACTTTCATCTCTTCGGGCCCGAAATGAAGCGGTGAAATTTATAGGCCAAATTAACATATAGTGAAAATATAATGACTCTGCTAGTTGGTAGAATTTGGTGCATTAATAAATACTGAAATCGCAAAACCGAAATATTTCCTTCTTCAGGACATAAAATGGACATAAAATGAAGGGGGTGAATTATGTGCGATAAATTTTCATTATGTTCGATATGGTGGTAGAATTTGGGGCGTTAATAAAGGGTGAAAGCGAAAAACCGAAATTTTACCTTCTTCATAGCTTAAGATGAAGAGGTGAAATTTAAATGCTATGTATTTATTTAGTAGATAAATAAAAGGATAAAACTTTTAAAAAATTAATGATATCCCACCAAAAACATACTAAATGTAAATGTGAAAAGGGGGCCAACTTCGGTACAAACGACGTTCGGGTTTGTCTGCATCGCCGATTAAAGAGTTAAGATCTGAACGGGTTCCAAGTTCCATAGCAGTTCCTTAAATCATAGTTATAGGAATGTACAACGTTCAATTGATTTAAAAGAAAATTATTCACGTTCTTTGATAGTGAATTTATAACTTGGCAAGTTATAATAGTCAATAAATTACCTTTAATTAAGTTTTAATAGTTGAATGGATATCTAATCTCTAGGCTCAAGGATAATTTTTTTGTTGACACTCTCTTTAGATCGAACACCCTAAAGATATGAGATAAGCAGATGTCCATGGGGCTTTCAATTTCATTTGAAAAAAGAAGAAATTATTTATATAATATAGACATTTTTTATTATTTGGGTGGTTTCGGATACTAAGTTCATTTAGCCAGTTTCTATTTGATATGATAGTTTTTATCATGGGTTAGTCGTTAGTAGGTAGTGTTAGCGAGGGAGCCGAATTTTAGCCGGTCGAATTTTTTACGCGAGCAAGGCCCGAACTTGGGCCTCCCGCCCCAAAATCGTGATCAAAACAACGATTCAGAAGCTGTCCGTGCTCTAGCGCTCGGCCAACCAACTATCCATAATATAAACTTGATATTAGTAAAATAAATAAATTACTTTTTCAAGCTCTTGTTTTATATCTGAAGTCTCGAAACTTCTACACTTCAGCCATCTCTTTAATTTAAATATAGTGATTTTCATTATTTTGAAACATGAATAGCTCCAGGATGCTTTCTTTGACCGAATTAATTAAATATTTACACTATTTCAATAGATTACATGGAAGACTACATCACAATTTCGCTCTTTGGACGTGACCTCATTACGAAAATTTGAGCTACTAGATGCTATACTGAAAATGGTCCATTACGATATAATACTTAAATAACTAACTATATAATATATTCATTATTATTTTACTTCTAGCATGTTTAAAAATTTAGAAGAAATTTATTTGCCTTCATTTTGGTTTGCTCAACGCGCAGCTGCAGATGAAGATACAAGTTCTTTATTAAGGCTTCTACTCCTTCTTCCAACGATTGGACAAGCAACATTTTTTGGCATTGGCGGAATAGGTGTTCTCATAGTCCTCGTGGGAATTGGAATTACCCTTCGAAAAGGATGGGGACAAAAGGAGGATAGACTTCTGCTCTAAACAACTTGGAAATTGAATCAACTTTCAAGAGTACTTAATCACTTAAAATTTTTTTTAAATCAGTATCTGCCTTTATACAACGAATAAATACTTGAAATTATCAATATTAAAAATGACAATCATAAAACTTGACTTTTGAATCTCAAGAATAAATATCAGTTCCTCATTGAAGTGAAATGCACTCAACAAATAGCTTTATTTAAAGTAATTTATTCGAAAATTCTATTTTTTAAATCCTATGACTGTAATTTAATATCCATTTTTAACTTTTAAAATCAAATTAAATATTACTATAAAATTGAATGGAGGCTAATTTTTAAAAAATACAATTTTAAATTTGTAATAATTGCATCTTAAAAAAAAAGTTAAGCTAGGTTTTTCACTACACCTATAAATTAATAAAAAAATTTAATTACTTAGATGTACTTGGACATTCCTTATGCAAATTTTTTACTAAATATTTAAAACACTAAGCAACTAAAAAAAATAATTAAGTAAAAAATTTATACACCATTTTATTATAAATTAGAATAATAAACAAGAAAAAAATAGTCATTGGGTGAATCATCATCGAGTAACAGTCATAAGACTGGTTTGACTTTTAACCACCCGTCTCCAATCCTTCACTTCAAGTCCCACATCCCATATATAGTAATATTAATTTTCGTATTATTCATTTGTTCCTTTATTTATCAATAATTATTTTTAATATAAGAATACAACTATTTAATAGCATTGCTCGTGGGGTGAGGCGGCATTTTCCCTATAATAAGAAAATATAATAAATAAACAGGTTAGTCCCGTAGACAGAAATTTTTTATTATTTAATTTGTGGATATTTTCGCAATCGGTACACCATAGCAATATATTCGAATTCCTGTATGATATTCCATCATTACCTGACGAATTATTTAAAAGTTGATAATGATTCCGATACAGAAGCATTAAATTTATATAATGAACTCTTAATATTATATTAAAAAAAGGTATGTTGTCAGTGGAAGTTTTGGGTTATATTGATAAAAATCATTTTTCTGAAAATTTTCCCAGTGCGAATTCTGATAACCCTTCTTGTGTCTGTTGCTAGTGCTGAACACGATCATTTTCAAAATTAAAACTTTTGAAAAAGCTTTTCAGATTTAGTTAGTTATTTAAGCGATAGGAATAAAAACATTTCAACAGATACAACAAATTTTGTCAAAATTATTGATGATTTTGCAAAACAAAAAGTTCGTAGAATTCAGTTAAAATAATAGAAACGTTATATAGAGTAACTATACTACATTCACTCTTCTAATATTCGAAGTCTCTTTGGCAAAATTTTCAAATACTAAACCCTTTGTTCGATCTTGACAAAATTTAAGGACACTTGGGCTGGTTGTATGACGGTTTATAAACACTTTGTTCAGTTGACAAATGGTAGATAGTAGACTGACTGATAAATGCCCATATGAGTTGTACAATGAATCAAGCGACCTCTGTAAAGATTAAACTTCAGTAAGAAACAATTTTAGGTTGGCAATGCAAAAGTCGCTAAAACGTTATTAAAATTTTTATTATTTCAAGTGTTTAACCCATGGATTTTAAATATAGTCACATTTTTAAGGGAGTTGACCCCACAAATGATTACAATCGGATATCTTTTTTTTTTTTTTTTTTAAATTTATTTATTGTCACCGGGAACAAAGCCCATTTAGACAGCACATCAGTAAAGTGTTAGTAGGGTTAGTGAGGGAGCCGAGTTTTAGCCGGTAGAAATTTTATATGCTAGCCAGGATCGAACCCCTGCCTCCCGCTTAAACATCGTCATCATCGATGCTGATGCGGAGCCTAGAGCGTTAGCCAGCTCGGCTAACCCGACTCCCTATCGGATATCTTTTAAATTTTGGAAATTGATAAATATTTATGAAAAAAAATCCTTGTAAAATTTCATGAAATTCTGAGCTCTCCTTCCGTATATAATCAATTTATAAATTAACACATATCCTTATGTAGCATTGCTATATTTCGACTTATAGTGATCGAATTATAGAAAATTATATTTAATAAAAATGAATGAAATTTTAGGAAATCTCAGTTTAAATATTGACGGAACTGTGTACGAAAATTCAAAGGGATTCGTGCGCTAGATATCTAAAAAAAAAAAATTACAACGGATCGTTGCTAAACTTTATCCAAATTCATTTGAAATTTTAATATGTTTATTCCTTTATTATTAATCAGATATCACTTGCAATTTGCAGTTCATGTTGACTTTAATTCTAAAATAGCGATCGATTCTCATTTAATACTTGAGGAATAACAATTCTACATTAGATTTTTGAGGCTTCGATTATGATTGGTAACCATTGCTGAAGACATGGAGGAATCGACTTAAAATCAAAAATAGCGATCGATTCTTATCTACTACTAGAGGAATAACTTATTGCATTCCATTTTTGATGTTTTGACTATTAATGGCAACCTCTACTGAAAACGTGGAGGAATCGACTTAAAATCAAAAAGACTAAATTCCTTTTTGGTAAACAACTCGCTATTTTTGATTTTAACTCGATTCCTCCATGTCTTCAGCAATGGTTGCCGATAATAACCGAAAGGTCAAAAATCCAATCTAGAATTGTTATTCCTCAAGTATCGGAATCAATCGCAATTTTTGATTTTAAGTCGATTCCTCTATGTCTTCAGCAATGGTTACCAATAAAAACCGAAACGTCAAAAATCTAATGTAGAATTGTTATTCCTCACGTATTAGATCAGAATCAATCGTTATTTTTGGTTTTAAGTTGATTCCTCTATGTCTTCAGTAACGGATAAGAAAACAACGCAGTTGCTACGGTTACTATAAAATTTCCTCCCAAATTTTTAGCATTTCACAGAGAGAAAAGCCTATCTATTCTTACTTAAACAAGGTTAAATGAGCTATATTAAATCGATCAAATGAATATTTAAAAAAGTACTATCTTACTCTAGAGTAAAGTACTTTAAAATATAATTTTACTAAAAACTTTATTTAACCTTTTTTGTGGTCCTAAGGTAATTAATTAGGATATAAATTTTCATCAAAATTGGTCAAGTCATTTTCAAGATATTTAGAAAAAAGTACTGAAATAAAGTACTAATGTTTGTGGGCCGATATGTAACAAAAACTAATCAGCGCTTCATTTTGTTAAAAGAATGGTAGGTTTTCAATTTCATTTTAATCGGTGCAACGGTGTGGAAAATATCGTGGACCGAAAAAAACGATAACATACATCCATACCAGGGATGTAGCGGATGCGGATTTTTGAAGGCTCACATCCGCGGTTGTTTAAGATTCTATATAAATATGGAATATATGAATGAAGAATTAAAACAATGATAAAGTAATTATTAACATTTTTACTTATAAAAATTAGTATTAAGTATAATGGTTCTATTTTTTTTAACTTCACTTTTCATATTAGTAAGTGAAGTTAAAAATAGGAACGTTATACTTAATAAAGAGTAATATTGCCGCCTTTTCTGATTCAAGGCGGTTACGCAGATGTTCGTAAATTAAACCCGCGCTACTAAATAATTGTTCGCTAGGAACACTGCCTGGTGGAGTGGATAAAAATCTTCGTGCTATCGGTGATAATACCTTAAATTCCTCTCGATGAACACTCACCATTTAAGAGGATTTTCATCCACATTGACTCTTTTTTTAGTGCGATTTTCTGGTATTTCTTGACTCTCATCTTCACTTGACGAATCTAACATCATAGCAAGGTCGTTTTTTAAGCATGGCTTTCTGACGAAACTTGATGTCCCTGGTCCTAGTTGTTTCAATCATCCGCATGAACATCCGCATTGATTATTGCGGATCCGGATGCGGATGCAGATGTCCAAATCTATGCGAAAGCTCCGCATTTGCGGTTTCGAATATTCGCAACATCCCTAATTCATAATACATCCTCACGCACTGAAAATGCTATTCCTGTTTTAATTAATATTTATTATGGATGCGATTGATATACAGTTAAAAAATATTAATTTTCAAAAAATTAAACTCATTTTAATAATGTATTATATAAAGAATTTGAAATATATATCTTGGTTTGAATATCTCGAGAAAAAATAATACTTTTCGAATGGTGATTGATACAAAGAGGGTTGAGAATTTTAAGGAAAAAAAATAATTTCCAGAAAACTAAACTAATTTTAAATTGTATATTTTATAAAGAGTTTGAAATATATATTTTCGGTTGAAAATCTCGAAAAAAATTACTTTTTGAACCATCTCTTCGAAGGGTAGTTGATACAAAGGGGGGCAGGCGCGGATCCAGACCTCTGGTTTGGGGGGGGGGGGGGGGGGCAACGACCAAGTTTTACCAGATGTTTTAATTAATGTAAATTGAAGAAAATACTACTCTAAATTTTTTTTTATTTCAATAATTTACAGCTTTCCCCGCCTCAAATAACTAGCTCAATAGTTTTAAACTCGGTTTAAAATAAACATATAAAAAATTTAGTTCTCCAATACTTTGGTGGTGTCGACCCCCCCCCCCCCCAAAAAAAAAAAAAAAAAGAAACAAGTGCCTACGACTAGTTAATATCCGCAGAAGAGACACGAAAATAGCCGACTTGCACCGATTGAGTCAAATGGAAATAAACTGCAACGGATCGTTGCTAAACTTTATCCAAATTCATTTGAAATATTAATATGTTTGTTCCTTTATTATTAATCAGATATCACTTGCAATTTATAGTTCATATTGACATTAATTCAAAAATAATTCTCATTTAATAGTCGAGGAATAACCATTCTACATTGGATTTTTGACATTTCGGTTATTATTGTAACCATTGCTGAAGACATGGAGGAATCGACTTAAAATCAAAAATAACGATCGATTCTCATCTAATACTAGAGGAATAACCTTATTGCATTCCATTTTTGATGTTTTGACTATTAATGGCAACCTCTTCTCAAGCTTGAGTTGTTTACCAAAAAAGAATTTAGTCTTTTTGATTTTAAGTCTATTCTTCCACGTTTTCAGTAGAGGTTTCCATTAATAGTCAAAACATCAAAAATGGAATGCAATAAGGTTATTCCTCTGAGTATTAGATGAGAATCGATCGTTGTTTTTGATTTTAAGTCGATTCCTCCATGTCTTCAGCAATGGTTACCAATAATAATCGAAACGTCAAAAACCTAATGTAGAATTGTTATTCCTCAAGTATCAGATGAGAATCAATCGCTATTTTTGATTTTAAGTCGATTCCTCTATGTCTTCAGCAATGGTTACCAATAAAAACCGAAACGTCAAAAATCCATATAGAATGATTATTCCTCAAGTACTAGATGAGAATCAATCGCTATTTTTGGTTTAAAGTCGATTTCTCATGTCTTCAGCAATGGTTACTAATAAAACCGAAACGTCAAAAATCCAATATAGAATGATTATTCCTCAAGTACTAGATGAGAATCAATCGCTATTTTTGGTTTAAAGTCGATTCCTCTATGTCTTCAGCAAATGGTTACCAATAAAAACCGAAATGTCAAAAATCCAATATAGAATGGTTATTCCTTCGCGATAGAAGATGTAGGAATCAATCGGCCATTTCGGGTTTAAAGTCGATTCCTTTATGTCTTCAGCCAGGGGCGTGCTGGCTGGCACGGGGCGGCCCTGGATATGCGACACAATTTCAGCCCACTAATTTTTTTTTTAATTTGTTAATAATGCTTATTTATCTCATTTCATGAAATACCACAGAAACAGTATTGGTGTTTGTAAACTAGTCTTTAAAAGAAAATCTGTGTTTTGAAAATATCAGACGAAAGATTATTTCAATTAGATGCTATGTATAGGCGGTCGATTCTATAATCAAAATTTAATAATCAACATTGAGCAAACGTGTTATTTAATAGCGACATAAATCTATGTAAGATCTAACACAGTAGGTAAATGTTACTTACATTCAGTGGCGTATTTACAATTTTCTTCTGGGAGGGGTCTATTATTGAAAAAATACAAAAATTTAATATATCTTATATTTTTTTTAATATACATTATACAGGTTTTTTCATTAAGAGCGGTCGAACTTTAAAATAAAAATAAAAAAAACCTCTTTAAGTGATATTGCCACAATTTTTATTTTATTTTAAAGAATATTCGATGACATTATGTTTGGAATATAATTTCAGCCAAATGGCCGCCGCGACTCCGTGTAGGTGGTGTATCCTGGTGGACCAATTTCGGATGACATCTTAGCATAAACATATAATAAGAGTAATTAAAAAAGTGGAAAAATATAATAATAAAATACAATATTACCTACCATATATTTATATATTTCAAATAACAAATAAAAAAATTCTTAGAGCTTTGGGGGGGGGATCCAGACCCCATGGACCTCCCGAAAATACGCCTCTGTTTACATTAACACAGGACGTCTCGTGATAGATGCTTTCGTAATAATTCACTTTGTTTGGCCACTTTGTCAATAATCTCATCACTGTCCAATACACTCAAAAAAATTTTTTCAACAGACATCAAAATAAAAGCTTCCAAATGTTCATCAGATAAAGAATTTCTTAACCTATTTTTTATAAACTTTAGGACTGAAAATGATCTCTCACATGACACTTGTGTTACGGGGAGGGTTAAAAGATATTTATACGCCACAGTTAAATGTTTGTATGCTTTGCTATACAAATTGTATTGCATGAGAAATTTAAAGCAGCAAATGACGCATTCTCTGCAGTTCTTGCACTTTATTTCAGTTGTTCCTGGTTCGGATTTTTTAATTTCAGATCTTTCGTCACTTGAGTCTGAGTCTGAGTCACTATCGGTAAAGTCTTCTTCTTTAAAATACACAGCTTCTTCTTCGGCAGATTTCTTCAAGTTTTCCCAGCTATGCGCAAAATGTATTAACTCTTTTTGCAGAAGATCTATTGTAATATTTGGATCAATCTTCACTAATTTGTTAGAAAGAACATGAAATGCAACATCTGGCAGCTTCCCATTTTTTATTGCAGGAAAAGCAGCTGGAGATAAAAATGACAGATCGAAGTATAAGTCCTTGTTTTTATCAAATCGGGTGTTCATGCTTTCTACAATGGTGTCCATAATTGCATTGTATACTTCCACTTCAAATCTCGCAATGGCATCGTCAATTGGCTGATCAGGGATTAATTCGCCAACCATTCTTTTAACAATTCGTTTTCTTTTAGTAGGTAGTTGATATTGTGCTTCTATATCTAAGTCTTTTAGAGAAAATTGTTCATTTACCCAATGGACAAAATTATCTGCTGCAATTTTTATTACATCAAAATTCCGTTGAATATTTTGCAACCGACTGTTTGCAGATGTTACCAATTGTTGGCTCTTTAGAATATCAAGTCCTTTAGTCTGGAGATATTTTGAAAGAGGTTCAGTGATATCGAAAATTCTCAGAAAAATTTGTGCTAATAAAATGGTTTCATATTTTAAAAAAGCTTCTTTTAAATTTCTAGCTTTGACTCTTATGTCAGCACTAAAGTTTGAAGTTGTTTCAATATCCAAAAGTGAAGCGATGAGTTCAACATAAAGCCCGTTTTCACTAGATTTCAAATTACCAAAAATTTTAGTAAGAGCTGCATTTTTGGACCACCATCTGGTTACACCAATTGCCTGTAATTTTTTGTTTGACGTATTCCTCCAAATATCCATCCTTTTATGAGATTCTTTAAAAAATACTGCAGCCGAGTTCAAAAGCTCAAAAAAGGTTGCTGATGGAATTAACGATTTTGTGCAATCACTCAGCACTAGGTTTAATACATGACTATGACACCAAACATGAACTTGTCCAGGCGAATGTTGATTTAACCAAGCTGCAAATCCATTATACTGACCACTCATGTTGGCTGCTCCATCAGTTGCATTTCCGATACAATTTTGAAGATCCAAGTCGTTTTCTTTAAGTACATCTTGAAGGAGTGTCATCATGCCTTGTCCAGTCGAATCATTGCAACTTTTCAAAGCAAGTAAAGTTTCTTTTATTTCATTATTTGTAATATATCGAATTATTACTGAGCACTGATCTTTAACAGATATGTCTTGTGTTGTGTCTAATTGGACCGAGAATAATTTAGCAGCTTTAATCTCATTCGAAATATGTTTTTTTATAAGATAGCTAATTGATTTTATAACTAAATTCACTGTGTTGTTTGATAAGAACGTTAATGCACTTCCACGACCTCGTCCTTGTTGAATAGTCCTAGCTTCTGCTTTCGCTTTGGCTTCTTTACTTTTATTTATTACAACAGTTAAATGTTCTTTTAAAACAGCATCGTACTTGCTCAGTAAAATGATTAACTCCAAAAAAGTTCCATGATCCAAAGTGGAATCATCCAAGGTATAAGCTGCTTCATTTTTTTCCTCTATAGCTGAGGCCCCGTTTTCCAATTACTTTAACAACATCTACAATTCTTTCGATGATTTGTCTTCGTTTCTTAACTTGCACGTTTCTCAATCCGACCTGTTTAGACCATACAAGACTTTTTAAATCTTTGTTTTTGATTTTGGCGAAATAGGCTTGGGTAGAATTACAGTGTATTTTACTGGATTCATGTTCCAAAATTCTTTGGTGAACATGTCGCCAATCATTTAGTCCCGTACAAAATACACTTTGGTCCACTGAATTGGAAAAAACTATGCACACGTAACAAAAAAGTTTTTGAGAATTAATGTCATATGTTAACCACTTTCTCTGTACTCCATCTTCAGAATAGAAAACTTTTTTTGCGGCAAACGGTAATTTTACTTCCCTCTCGGAAGGTTGCTTTGGATGATTCTTAAGAAAAAATTCAATATCTTGATCTTTAGGTTTAACAAAAAAATTAAATAAGATGTCAGACGCCTTTTGCTCTTCGACTACACTAGGACCGAGAGAGGAAACATGTTTTTCACTTTGTTTTTCAGAATCACTTTCGATAATCACTGAAGTGGTCGCGGTAGAAGTACTTGCACTTTGATGGAAAAATTTGTCCAATTTAACACACTTTTCTGCTTTTTCTAGCAAAAGATTTTTTTCTTTTCACGTAGCTTTTCGGCACCTCCTTTTCGCTTCCTCTCACTCATATTATTACTATTAATTTAGCACAAATAAACTTGTTAATTAAAAAAAATTAGCCAACCGACATATATAAAAGAGACTTAAAATTGGATGAGAACTGTTCGAGAACTTCCGAAAGAGTGAAATAATTTTTACTCTCTTGTATCTAAGTTGCCCTCCCTTTTGAACGCCACTTGAAAACAGACGTGACTTAATGAATAACTTTGGAAACTTCTTTGTGAGACCAGGCGCCAGAGTCGGTCATAGAATACCCACATGTGTGAAAAACATTGTAAAAGACCTTCCACCCCCCTCCTGTTTTTTGCAACTGACAATATCACCGAATATAGCAGGACCACCGGCGAAAAATAAAGGAATAGATAAAAAGGAGAACCAAAGGGCTCTCGCAAGTGATCGAGATGGAGACCGAAGGGCATGAATTACGAAGGAGAGGAACTTTAAAACTAAAAGGAAGGTTTTTGCTATAATCATCGAATAGGCAAGTGGCCCTTGAAAATGAATCGGCGTCAACGATCTTGTTCTTTTAAAATATTCTTAATTTTTAATGTGGCGGGCAGCGGCCCACCGGGCATTTGCCCGGTGTCCCGGCAGCCAGCACGCCCCTGTCTTCAGCAATAGTTACCAATAAAAACCGAAACGTCAAAAATCCAATATAGAATGGATTATTTCTCAAGTATTAGATGAGATCAATCGCTATTTTTTGATTTAAATCGATTCCTTCCATGTCTTCAGCAATGGTTACCAATAAAACCGAAATGTCAAAAATCCAATATAGAATGGTTATTCCTCAAGTACTAGATGAGAATCAATCGCTATTTTTGGTTTAAAGTCGATTCCTCTATGTCTTCAGAAATGGTCACCAATAAAAACCGAAACGTCGAAAATCCAATATAGAATGGTTATTCTTCAAGTATTAGATGAGAATCAATCGCTATTTTTGGTTTAAAGTCGATTCCTCTATGTCTTCAGAAATGGTCACCAATAAAAGCCGATCTTTTCATCACTTCCCACCCTTCGTCCTATGAAGCAAAATTTCGGCCCCTTTAGGTAAATCTGACCACAATCTGATAAAAATTAAAACCTCCGCCAATTTACCAAAACCCCCGTCACCCCACTCCAACCCCAGAAAAATATGGCTAGTCGATAACGATAACATTAATTGGAATGACATGCGTAACTTTTTTTGCCGCTTACCAGTGGAATGAACTCTGCATCAGAGATAAAAACGCTTCAGAATTCGCAGACGCCCTTAACGAGGTAATTCAAATAGGCTTAGAAACCTATATCCCCTCAAAATTGATTAAAGGGAACAAGGATTCTAAGCCTTGGTTTGGTAGACAATGCGCAGATTCCGTCCGTGAAAAAACAAATATTTTCAGAAATGGCAACTTTCACAGCTAGAATGCGACCGAGTTGCATTTACCAAGTCGCGAAGCTCATGCAAAAATCATCTCTGAGGCAAAGAAATCATTCGACCAGAGGATAGCTGACCGTCTCGCATCTTGCCCCAATGGAAAACGGGCCTTTTTCTCGTTACACAAGGCAATAAATAGAAATTTCGCGTCCCCCTCACTTCCGCCCCTCTTTCACCCAAATGGTTCAGTAGCCACGACCCCCGCTGAAAAAGCCGAATCACTAGCATCCTATTTCGCAACTAACTCCACTTTAGATGACAAAGGGCTTAACCCGCCCACTTATACCCCCCAAACCAACCTCATGAACAAAATAATTTTCAGGCCCCAAATAATCATAAAAGCCATTAATAAATTAAATTCCAAATCCGCCGCAGGCCCGGATAACATCCCACCAATTCTCATTAAAAAATGCGCCCCTGAACTTGCCCCTATCTTATCCAAGCTATTCCAACTCTCTTACGAGTCGGGCATATTCCCCAAAAAGCTGGAAAATAGCCAGAGTCACACCTATTCCTAAAAAAGGAGACACATCTCAAATCTCTAATTACAGGCCTATCTCGATCACCTCTGTTCTTTCCAAATTAATGGAATTAGTCATAAACCAACACGTCCTTCATCACTTAGAAAACAATAAATTAATTCACGATAGGCAATATGGATTCAGACAAAATCGTTCCACAGGCGACATCTTAACCTATGTCACCCACACCTTCAACAATACTCTAGAGGCCGGAAAAGAAACCCTCGCTGTAGCCCTTGATATCTCCAAAGCTTTTGACCAGGTTTGGCACAAAAATCTTCTTGCCAAACTGCCAGCCTTTGGATTCACACCAACACTTCGCAAATGGATAGAAAGCTTTCTGACAAACCGAAGTATAAAAGTTGTGGTGGATGGAACATCATCTGAATCGTTCTCTACAAACTCTGGTGTTCCCCAAGGCTCTGTAATCTCCTCCACACTCTTCCTTATTTATATAAACGACCTTATTGATCAAACGGCAAACCCCACTCATTGTTACGCCGACGATAGCACTCTACACGGCAAACCCTCTCTCCCGAATAATCGAATCAATATTGCCTCCTCAATTACTCTCGACCTAGACAAACTGAATAAATGGGGCTCTCAAAATTTAGTTAACTTTAATTCAAATAAGACTCAATGTTGTCTAATTTCTAGGCGCGAAAATAGAGATTTCCCTGATATTCACTTCGATTCGAATACCCTGAAAATGTGTGACAGCCTATCCATGTTGGGCGTCTCTGTCGCATCTGACCTGTCTTGGAATGAACACATCTCCTCTGTGGCGAAATCTGCAGCAAGGAAGATTGGCTTCTTATTCAGGTCCAAGCGATTTTACAAACCCCCACAACTTCTCACCATCTACAAGGCCCAAATCCGCCCCTATCTCGAATACTGCTCTCATCTGTGGAGAGGAGCCTCAAAATATTCTCTTGCTACCCTTGATGCAATTCAGAAACGAGCCGTCAGGCTAATTGACGATTCTACCCTCACCGACTCCCTCGACTCGTTGGCTCATCGAAGAGATGTCTCTGCCCTTTCCCTTTTCTATAGATACTATCACGGCAGGTGCTCTGATGAGATAAAATCAATAATTCCCCCCAAAGCATACTTTGCACGCAGCACACGTTTTGCCGACTCCCAACACTCTTTTGCGGTCAAATTGGAAAAGTGCCGGACCACTTCATTCGCGAATACATATATCCCCATGACTTCAAGGAACTGGAACTCTCTCCCAGCCTCTATCTTTCCCAGCACCTATGATCTTCAAACCTTCAAAACCAGGGTGCATAGACACCTACGTCTACACCCTCTCACTTAATCAACTTTCCCTTCTCTTCGGTAATGCAAGGGTCTTTCGAGATCCATAGGGGCTACACCTTTACTGGTGCACCCCTTCTTGCATTCGATTGCATTAAAAAAAAAAAAAAAAAAAGAAACGTCAAAAATCCAATATAGGGAATGGTTATTCCTCAAGTATTAGATGAGAATCAATCGCTATTTTTGGTTTAAAGTCGATTCCTCTATGTCTTCAGAAATGGTCACCAATAAAAACCGAAACGTCAAAAATCCAATATAGAATGGTTATTCCTCAAGTATTAGATGAGAATCAATCGCTATTTTTGGTTTAAAGTCGATTCCTCTATGTCTTCAGAAATGGTCACCAATAAAAACCGAAACGTCAAAAATCCAATATAGAATGGTTATTCTTCAAGTATTAGATGAGAATCAATCTCTATTTTTGGTTTAAAGTCGATTCCTCTATGTCTTCAGCAAAGGTAAGGGATAAGAAAACAACGCAGTTGCTATGGTTACTTATAAAATTTCCTCCCAAATTTTTAGCATTTCACAGAGAGAAGCCTATCCATTCTTAATTAAGCAAGGCTAAATGAGCTATATTAAAACGTTCAAATGAATAAATTTTAAAGAATTTAAAAAATTAAAAAAGTACTATCTTACTCTAGAGTAAAGTACTTTAAAATATAATTTTACTAAAAACTTTATTTAACCTTTTTTGTGGTCCCCAAGGTACTTAATTAGGATATTAAATTTAATCAAAATTGGTTAAGTCATTTTCAAGATATTTAGAAAAAACTAAAAAAGTACTGAAATAAAGTACTAATGTTTGTGGGCCGATATGTACCAAAAACTAATCAGCGCTTCATTTTATTAAACTAATGGTAGGTTTTCAATTTCATTTCAATCGGTGCAACGGTGTGGAAAAAATCGTGGGCCAAAAAAACGATAACATACATACATACATACATACATACATGCATACATGCGTACATGAGATCTTAGAGTTTGGATGAAGCCACGACGAAGGAGGACGTCTTAGCCGCCTTACTTCAAAAGTTCGAGGAACTGCGTGGGACTACAGTAGACTCAATCAAAAGTATGAGGAAGTCATATGGTGACACACAAACTGTGGTAATTAAGTTACCTGCACAGGTAGCTAGAAGCTTAATAGCATCTGCAAAGATTAAGATTGGGTGGGTAGTATGTCGAGTCAGAGAAAGAACAACCCTGATTCGGTGCTACAAATGTTGGCGATACAATCACTTTGCTAGGGATTGCAAAGGGGGTACTGACAGGTCAAGTCATTGCATTAAATGCGGAACTGAAGGACATCGGGCTAGTGAATGCTCGAGGGAGCCAAATTGCGTACTTTGTCTGGATGATGAGACAGGTGGTAACAAGCAGCACATAGCGGGGGGTAGTAAATGCCCGATCTACCAAAGTGCTCTTCAAGTAGCTAAAATGAAAAGAAGATGAGGGTGTTACAACTAAATCTCAATCACTGTGAAGCTGCACAAGATTTGTTATCACAATCGGTGCGTGAGATGAATATAGATGTTGCCATTTTGAGCGAGCACTATAGAGGTCGTGATGACCAGGTATGGGCTGCTGATTCTGAGGATGTGGCTGCAGTGTGGGCATGTGGCATACTCCCTATCCAGGAAAGGATGACGAGGCGTATGAATGGTTTTGTGTGGGTTAGAATAAATAATACCTATATATACAGTGTCTATGCCTCACCAAATATGCCAATAGACGAGTTTGAGCAGTTGTTGGACCAGTTGATCATGGATATCCGTGGGAAAAATCCCATCATTATTGCTGGAGACTTTAATGCCTGGGCTGTAGAGTGGGGAAGCACACTAACTAACAAACGGGGCAGGTTGGTGTTAGAGGCCTTTTCACCGATGAATCTAGTCCTGATGAACACCGGCAACACGACTACATTTCGAGGGGGAGCTGGATGCTCGATAGTTGATCTGACCTTCGTGAGCCGAGGCTTAATATCCGCGGGAGTTTCGTGGGAGGTCAGTGAGCACTATACTCAAAGCGACCATCAAGCTATCTTATGTGTGCTACAGGGGCATAAGAAGAAACAAACGCCTACAAATATGAATAGATGGAGGGCTAAGGCATTTGAGAAAGAAACTTTTATTGAGTCGCTAGATGATGATGAGGTGGTGGGCACATCAGATACGAAAGTTAATAAAATAATGAATAGAGTGGCAGTGGCTTGTGATGCGGCTATGCCTAAGAGACTAGGGAATAAATCTCGACAACCGGTTTACTGGTGGAACTCTGAGATCTCAGAGAAGCGCAAACAATGTCTTCGAGCTCGGCGACTGTGTCAGCGAGCCAGAGGCAGAAGTACGTATGAGACTCTCAGAGAGAGCTACACTGAAGCCCGAAGAGCCTTAAAGTTGACTATTAAAACCAGCAAAAGACGGTGTGCTGAAGAATTGTGTGGAGAAGTGGATCGAGACCCTTGGGGGAGACCCTATAAGTTGGTCATGGATAAACTTAAAAGTGTCTACAGGACACCTATTACTTGCCAAGATTTGTTGCGCAGGATAGTTGCCGACCTATTCCCTCTCCAGCCAGATGATGGCCTGGTTGAGATAGAGTGTGACGCGAGCTGTATACCACCGGTGACTAGAGAAGAACTATTTAGAGCATGTCGGAGATTGGGAGACAGCAAGGCGCCGGGTCCGGACGGTATTCCGAACATAGCTCTGAAGACTGCTATCCGGGCTTATCCCGAGATGTTCATGGACATGTACAACTCGTGCCTTAGAGAGGGTGTGTTTCCCAAATGTTGGAAAGAACAACGATTGGTGCTCATTCCTAAAGGGGGAGGCCACCTAATGAGTCATCGTCATATCGTCCGCTGTGTATGTTAGACTCAGCGGGGAAAATATTCGAACGAATCATTTGCGATAGATTGGATGAAGCAGTAGAACAGGCTGGAGGACTGGCGGAACACCAGTATGGTTTTAGAAGGGGACGCTCAACGATTGATGCTGCCTCCTTGGTGATTGATGCAGCCCGGGAAGCAATCGCAGGCAAGAGATGGAAGGGGGGTCTAAAAGATATTGCTTAATTGTTACACTAGACATTAAAAATGCTTTTAACTCAGCTGGGTGGCGATTTATTAGGGAATCATTAGTGAGATTGAGTGTTCCAGCATATATCAGAAAGATCGTGAATTCGTACCTCAACAGCAGAATACTTAAATATGCTACTGAGGATGGACCTAGAATATATGAGGTGACTGGAGGGGTTCCACAGGGTTCTGTGTTGGGTCCTATTTTGTGGAATATAATGTATGATGGCGTCCTCAGATTAAATATACCTGAGAATGTCCAAGTGATAGGTTTCGCTGATGACATCGCGGTGGTTGTGGTGGCAAAGTATACTGAAGAGATCGTACAAGCCTGCAATGAGACTATAGACATCATTCAGCGGTGGCTTGTGAGTGTCAACCTACATTTGGCCGAACACAAGACAGAAGCAGTACTAGTGACGAGCAGAAAGAAAAAAGAAAAAGTTACTATAAGAGTAGGAAGTTGTGAAGTCGAATCAGGAGATGTCGTCAAATATCTAGGCATCTTGATAGATTCAAGACTCACCTTTAAAGAACATCTGTCGTATGCCAGTAACAAAGCGGCAAGAATAAATTTGGCTCTTTCTAGAATAATGCCAAACTGGGGAGAATCGAGGTCCAGTCGGAGATTTCTGTTGGCTGGAGTGATAAAATCCGTGATGCTGTATGGGGCGCCAATCTGGGCTGAAGCGCTCAATATCAACAGTTATAGGCGGATGCTGGCTTCGGTTTATCGCTTGAGTGCTTTGAGGGTAATTTCTGCGTACCGTACGGTGTCCGATGATGCGGCTTGCGTGATAGCAGGAATGATGCCGGTAGACATTGTAGCTAGGGAACGCCAGAAGCTGTACCGCTGTGATATAGGACAGGCCACAAATGTGAAAGCCGACTCTATGCTAGAGTGGCAACTGCGTTGGGACCAGTCAGAGAAGGGAAGATGGACATACCGGGTCATCCGTGACATTGTGAGGTGGATGGGAAGAAATCATGGAGACGTTGATTACTTCCTCACACAGTTTTTGTCTGGGCACGGGTGCTTTAGGTCATATCTCCACCGCTTTAAGCTGATAGATTCACCTGTTTGCCCGACTTGTGATTTGGAGGAGGAAAACGTCGAACACGTTTTCTTCCAGTGTCCTCGCTTTTCTAGCGAACGCGAAGAGCTGCGTCAACAGTTTGATGAAGTCCCGACGCCGGAAACGATAGTAGGGCTTATGCTAGAATCTCAAGATAACTGGAAATTAGTTGCTAGCATCACAGCTAAGATTATGAAGGAACTGAGGAGGATAGAGTCCCAAACTCGACCATTGGAGTAGGAGCTGGTTATAACAGCTAAGGCCTCTCCCCACGATGTAATGCCTGACGGCGGTCCCGTGGGGAGCAAACAAGGCTGAAGAGGGTGGTAGGGTTTAGTGCGGTAAGAGTCCCACACTGCCCTGTAGTACGGGCTACAGGTGCGTCTTTTGAAGATTCCCCCCATCCACGAAACAAAAAAAAAAAAAAAAAAAAAAACATCCATCCATCCGCACGCACTAAATGAAAAAATCGCACTTTTTGGCCTCTCGACGAGACCCCATGTAATTTTTGGCAAAACCGTCACGTGCTAAAATTCAACCTAATTGAATACTACAATTTGTGACTTTAATTGAGTCCATGGGCTCCGTAGTCTTTACCTGAGGACCCTCTGAAGCCACGCTTGCCCCGAGAGCGATTACAATACTTTACCCATGCTTTGCATTGGATAAAGTAAAAATCGATGATTTTATAACCAAGAATGTCAAAACTCTATGAAACTCAATTGAAGCACAACAAATTGACAAGAGACATACCCAAAAGACACAAAAAACCTGAAATACGCACTAACATATACAAAACAATAGTTACAATTAAAATTTAATAATATAATCTAAACCTTTAAAAAAAGAGAGAAAAACAGTAATCAGGTTTTTTAACAACTTTATATAATCAATGCATTTAACATTAATTATTTTATATAAACCCTTAAATATCTAAAGCCTAAGCAAAAAACAAACAAATTTAGTATAAGCCTACTACCATCGGCGTAGTTAGGAAATTTTCCTGGGGGGGGGGGGGGGCAGCCGCAGTGGGAACGCCAGGGTTGGGCGAGGTGTGGCGACCGCCCAACCCAAATTGTTCTAGCCCATCCAACCTGTTAAATTGAGCATTTGAGTATTGAGTAAAAGAATATTGAAAAACCAAGTTGATAAAATTAAAAAAAGGTAAATCGCTTTCAATATTATAGACCCTATACAATAATAATAGTTATACATTATACCTAAAGTATTATAAATAAAATCTAAATTATACAAAAATCTGAATTACCCGAAATAATTGACATTTTTTATGCCCACCATCCAAATGTGTATGCCGGGTGCCACCCAATTGAAAAGTAAAAGCTGGCGCCGCCAATGGACAGCCGGTCAGCTGATTAGCCACCAGAAGGTTTCAATTTCGGTAATCCGATTAGTAGAATTGACAAATTTTGGGAGAAATGAAATAATTTAATGAGAAACACATATAGTAAGTGATCCCTCGTAATAATGGAGTTCTCTTCTTATATAAGGTGACGCCTTACTCAACTCTTTTTTTTTGTCTTTAAAATCTTTAAACATCTCTATCTCCGTAAATAATGCTCTGAGAGCCTTAAAACAATCGAATTCATAAGATTTTTTTAAAATTTCTGAAAATTTTTTGTCTTTAAAATCTTTAAACGTCTCTATCTCCGTAAATAATGGTCTGAGAGCCTTAAAACAATCGAATTTATAAGATTTTTAAAAATTTCTGAAATTTTTGTCTTTAAAATCTTTAAACGTCTCTATCTCCGTAAATAATGGTCTGAGAGCCTTAAAACAATCGAATTTATAAGATTTTTTAAAAATTTCTGAAATATTTTTTTTGTCGAAAGTCTGACGATGCAGCTAAATTTAAAATAAAAAGTGACCTTTGGTTATAGAATAGTTGATAAAAAAATGTTAACGTACGTTTGAGATGGGGACCAAAATGAAAAAAGTCTATCGAATAAACGTGGAGATGACAAAGCACCTCATTGGCAAAGCCTTCACATCGTTTCACTCTACCATTTTTGCGTAAAACTTTGCATAGTCCACTGACTGAGAACAATTGGCTTCTCTCCTAGACAGGCGTAACTCGCTGCGGCGAGACCGCGTGGGATATATATTCTCATTGTCTTAAACTCGCAAATTCTCTGAGCCTATTAGCCCAGTAAATAGAGGATCCAAAAAGGGGTTCGGCTTACATTAATTGCTGGAAAATATTTTTTTTCTAGGATGGTTTGGTATGGTGTGGCTATGCCAAATCTAGGTTTGCAGCCTCGAAAGTGTTTGAGACAACTTTTAGTGGCCGAAAAACCTCGATATTTTCGGACTTTTTCCAGTTTTTAGCTTATAACTTGAAAACGGTCCATATTTTGTAAATAACAGTCTTATAGTAAATTAAAGAGAGGAATAAATTTCGCGTCGATTAAAAAAAAAAATGCAAAATTGGTCCAGTAGTTCGATTTTTAATGGGGATCCAAAAAACAGCCCCCCGGATCACTTTTGAATTCCCATCACAAAGCTCGCAGTTTGTTCGATTTTTTCCCATTTTGACCATGAAGGAGCACATTTTCGACAAAGACCATTCTATACATTTTTAAACTAGATTAAATTTGCTACAATTTAAACAAAATTCCATCTTAATTGGATAATGGCAATCCGTGCAACAATGAGGTTGAAGTTTTGATTTTTTTTTGCAAAAAATCGCAGTTTTTCCTTCATAAAATGCAAACAACTAATCCTAGAAACTTGATTCTTATCTCATTCTGTAGGAAATCCTATTGACTTGAACGTTTACTTGGACAACTTTTTTGATAAAATTCTTAGATTTATAGATATCCAGCATTTCCATGACGCTTTTGAGGATTCGGATCATATCCTGTCCGGAAAATGTACGATATCTATATATCAAAGAGTTTTAACAAAAAGGTAATCCAAGTAAACGTTCAAGTCAACAAAATTCCCTAGACAATCAGCCCAGACAGAAATGAACGTTGCAGCAATGTTGCAGGAACGTTGCAGCAACGTTGCAGCAACATTCCTATGTCCGCCTCTGAACTTTGCACGAACGTTGCAGCAACGTTGCGGAACATTGCAGCAACGTTGGGGGAACATTGCAGCAACGTTGCAGGAACATTGCGAATCTTGCAGGAGAATTGCGAATGTTGCAGGAATATTGCAGGAAAAATGAATAAGAAATAATATTTTATGATGAAATAAGTTTCGTTTATTAATATAAAATGGCAAGTACAGATACATTACAATAATATTTCGAGTTCCATAGGGGCTGCATCTTTACTGGTGCACTTCTTCTTGCATTCGATTGCATTAAAAAAAAAAAAAATGTGAGATCAGTCTTATGATGATAGTTTATTTATTTTTATTTATTTAATTAATTGTATCTATAGGGCCGTTAGGCCCCTTTATCGTACAATATATACATCGAAATATTACAAAAATTAAATAATACATTATTTTTATTAGCGTAACATAAAACATTCCAATGTTCTACATAAATATGTAAAATGAAGGCAGAACAAAAGACAGTATTTGAAATTGTTCAGTTGGAATACCAGTTGTTTACCAGTGTAATGATTCCAAATGTAAAACGTCTGCTGGAGATAAATTTTGCCTGCTTTTGTGACAAGGGTGAGTACTACATATATAATCCTCAATTGTATGAATATTGTTAGTTTGTGGCTGTAATGAAACTGTACTAGATGAAGGAGGAGGTATCAGCCAAAGATGTAATCACTGGGTTCAATAAAACACCTTTAATAAGACGTTTCGACTTGAATTTTATTTGGCCATCTTCAGTCAATTAGGCTAAAAATTTTTTTTACAAATGGATGTTAATTGATATATTTTTTATACAGAATAACAAAGTTGACCAAGTTGTTTGTTTAAACTTACAGTTATACACAAAATGCGGTACACATATGTGATCGAACCAAGCCTTGTCAAAAATAAAATTTTTTTTAGCTTCATGTGAATGTATAACGTGCCTGGATTCAAAAGTTTCAGAATGAAAGTAATGAGTTTATATAAATTTTTTCTATATATTACATTATAATTAAATATTTGACCCTTATGAGAGGTCATCCCATCATTATTTATTTACAAACAAAAATCCAAATTAGAATTTAATTACTTTTAAATCACATGCATTTCTTCCATTCATCAAATTATACAAATTCTTATAATTTTTTTTATTTTATTTTATTTATTGAGTAGCCAACTTATTATACAATTTCATATACAATAATTTTGATTCAATTTCTAGTACATGCCCGAAAGGGGCTTCGGTACTTTCTTTTAATATATTGAAAAAAGGTAATTTTTTGTTTACATTGGCTGATTTTGTACATATTGTTAATTTTAATTGTGTTTCAATTTTCCTCTTCTTCGTCTTCATTAATCGATAAAGTTCTTGATCCCCTGGCCCCTTCTTCTCCCTTCTTTCTTCTCTTTTCTATCTCGTCTTCATCCTTCATCCGTCTTATTACCTTATTATCTTCCATCCTTCCCTCCTTTAATGGTTCTACCAGGTTCTTCCACAGCTTCTCTGTTCTTCTCTCTTCTCCTTTCTGTTCTGTTGTTTCTTCCTCTCTTATTCTCTTGTTATAAATATTTCCGCATCTGGCCCTTGTCCAGATGCGCCTCTTCCACTCGCTTATGTTCGGTCTCTCCAGATAGTCCTCTTTTCCAATATTTCTCTTTATTTCCTTATAGTAAGGGAAATACTTGGATTTCTCTATTTTTTCTAGGTCCAATTGTATTTTTTGTTCTGCTCCCTTTATTATGCCGTCTTCTATTTTCTTTAATAGTTCATTTTCTTCCGCATTTAGTAATTCTTGAACTATTGTGGGCTCTCCCCATCCATTCCACCTTTTTCTAAAACTGTTTCCCCATCTTGTTTCATTTTTATTTTTAATTCCTCTAATTATTTCCCTCAGGCATATCTTCGGCCATCTGTCATCCTCCATCTCTTTGACCTTTAGCATATATTTTATCAATCTTTTAGACTGGTAGACATATAGGTTTGTTCTCCCCGTTTCTCCCCTCCATATATAGTCCGGCGTGTTTCTGTCTATCCCCATTATTAGCTTAATATATTCCCCTTGTGTTTTTTCCACCTCCATTTTTTCTTCCCAACCCCATAGTTCAACGCCATACATTAAGATCGATTTTATTAGGGACTCGAAGAGGTAGAATTTCAAACAACAAACAACAAATTCTTATAAAAAAATCCCAAAAAAGGTTTTTATATATTAAGACCAAGAGAACAACTGTTGGCTCATATCACACAGGATAGATGTGTAAATATTGGATAGAAACATACAATCTCTTTTAAAATTGATAGCCTTTTCACCTGCTATTTTTTATATATAGCATTTCGGCTATGGTTCTTTTATAATAATTATCAATCTTGACCAATATTCGCGCATTATCGTAATCAAAAGAATGACTATGTTCAGCTGCATGGGTGGAGAGTGCTGTGTTGTTCTTTTTATTTCGAACACTTAATTTATGTTCATATACCTTAATTTTTAGTGAACGTGAACTTTGCCCTATAAAGGTGCTAGAATTTGGTGGACAATCTAGACAGTTAATTTGATAGACAATATTATTACATAATTCTCTAGGGGTTGGATCTTTATTATTAAATAAAAATTGAATATTGTCTATATTTTTTTTATGCTAATTCTGAGTTATCAAAGTATATAGCCAGTGTTAAATTCCATTACAACGAAAAATAGACTAAAAGATATTATCGTATCCCGGGGACAAGTCCTGATTTCTTTTGATGTTGAGAGTTTGTTTACATCCATCCCTTTTTTACTTTATCCAATGCGAAGCATGGGAGAAAGTATTGGAATCGCTCTCGAGGCAAGCGCGACTTCAAAGGGTCCTCAGGTAAAGACTACGGAACCCATAGACTCATCAATTAAGGTCACAAATTGAAGTATTCAATGAGATTGAATTTTAGCACGTGACGGTTTTGCCAAAAATTACCTGGAATCTCGTCGAGAGGCCAAAAAGTGCCATTTTTTTGGAAGTGCGTGCGGATGGATGTATGTGTGTGTGTTATCGTTTTTTTCGTCCACGATTTTTTCCACACCTTTGCGCTGATTGAAATGAAATTGAAAACCTACCATTAGTTTAACAAAATGAAGCGCTGATTAGTTTTTGGTACATATCGGTCCACAAACATTAGTACTTTATTTCAGTACTTTTTTAGTTTTTTCTAAATATCTTGAAAATGACTTAACCAATTTTGATGAAATTTAATATCCTAATTAAGTACCTTGTTTTTTATTTATTTATTTATCTTAACCAATTATTTCATAATTGACAAAAGATTTGTTATTCACATACTTAAAGCACACTTTAGGAAAATATTTAACAAATATAATTCCTCATAACAATATATATACAATAACAGGATCAATATTATCCAAATGGAATAATTAATATAATTTGTTAACTAAATAGTTAATATGTTTTTTCTTCTTGTCGACGAACATTATCATCAACGTTGAGCATTTGTTTCATTTCTTGATTTTCATGTTTGTGTAGACACGTTGAACCAGTGTCTAACGGCATATTTGTGGATTTCTTCTGTGACTGCATCGAGGTGTAGATCTCGGTGCAGGTCACTATTTCTGATGTACCAGGGCATTTACAATACTTCTTAGGACTTTATTTTGAAATTTTTGTATAATTTCTATGTGGACTTTTTTTGTACAGCCCCACAATTGAATCCCGTAGGTCCATACGGGTTTCAAAATTTGATGTCTAAAATTAAAATTTTATTTCTCACAGACAGCTCTGAATTGCGTCCAAGTAGCCAGTAAAGTTTTTCGAAATTTGATGTAAAGTTCTTGTTTTTTAATCTTTACGTGTTCTTTCCACTTTAGTTTTGCATCACAAGTATGCCTAGATACTTAGCTGTATTGGAATAAGGTATTCTTTGGTGATTAATTTGGATAGGAATGGTAACTATTTTCTTATAGGTAAAATTGATATGGGTTGACTTTGTTTCATTGAGCTTTATTCGCCATCGTTTGGTCCATTCGTTGATTTTGTTTATGGCACCTTGTAGCTTAGCTGTAACTTCATAAACATTTTCATCGACTGCAAGGTGCTGTATCATCAGCAAATGTAGCTATAGCAGCATTCTCATCAAGTGGAATGTCATTTTGTAAATAACAAGTATAGAGTTGGGCCAAGAACACTGCCCTGAGGCACTCAACAGATATTGCTTTAGTTCAAATGCTTATCGCCCATGGCGAACTCGAAAGCGTCTATCTTTGATATAAGATTGCAATATTTCGAAAAACTGTTCAGGTAGATACTCATGTAGTTTGACTAAAAGGCCTTCATGCCAAACTTTGTCAACCTGAGCAACATCAAGAAAAACTGCTGCACAGACTTTTTTTTCTTCAAAAGCTTTTTCAATGATATTCGTTATTCGGTGTACTTGGTCAATTGTGGAGTGTTTATTTCTGAAGCCAAATTGGTGTGAAGGTATTAATTTCCTATGTTTTATAATTTCCATAAGTCTCCCTAATAATAGTTTTTCAAAGATTTTTGACAAAATCGGCAACAATGATATTGGTCGATATGAGGCCACTTCTGTAGGCTCCTTTCCAGGCTTAAATCAGTATCACTTCAGCAATTTTCCAGTGTTGAGGCACATACCTAAGTATAAAGCAAGCGTTTATGAGGTATTGTAGTTTATAAAGGGCTACATCGGGAAGCTCTTTCATGATGTACCCAGTTGTGAGGAATCGCTACGGGAGCTTTCTTTGCATTTAAGTTATAGGAATGATATTCTAACTTCTTTAAGGTAACAAGAGGAATTTCTTTTTTGTCAGTTTTATGTATGAAGGTAGGATTATCATTAGAATTTAAAAGGTGGATTAGGTGTAAAAACATTTTCTAAATAATCAGCAAAAATATCCGATTTTTGTTTTGAACTCTGGCCCAATTTCCATCTGGCATTTCAGAATCTTAATTTTTAGGTCTTCTAATTTTTCTTGGTGGCTTTCCAAGAGAATATTCAGTTTTACTGTCAGGGAGTTAATTTTTCAAGATATTCACTTATTGACTCATTTTTAAATTCTAAAATACGTTTTTTTTAATTGGCTATTTAAACGATTCAATATAGTTTTGTGATCAGGGTGTGGATTGTTGCCACTTTTCTTCGAGCTTTCCTTTTTGACAAGATAAGTTCTTTTATATCAATGGATAAAATATTTTATGAGAAATATTTTCTCGTACGATGGTGTGCTTTCCTCTGCTGCTTGTTGTATATCAGCTATGAATTGCTCAACTTCTTTATCAATTTGCTCTTTTGTCGTAAGTGGTATTTGGAGGTTTATAAGCTGTTCGAGCTTTCTTCTAAATTCATTCCAATCAGTTTTTTTGTTGGTGAGGCTTGGAGAGGGATTTTCTTTTGCAGAACATTTTCGCTAAAAGTGTAGGATTATCGGGGTATGATCTAATGATAGATCATTGCTACCTTTCACATGAATATATTATTTATTTGAAATTCCTTTAGATATAAAAAAAAGTCAATCAAATCTGAAATTTTCGCAGGGTCGGTTGGCCAATAATTGGGCAATCCTGAAGATAAATTCACATTTACAGGTTTGTGCTGCTTGATAAAGTTCTCTTCCTTTTGTTGTTATTAATCTTGATCCCCAGTGCGTATGCTTGGCATTGTAGTCCATTGTAGACTTTTTTATGCCGAAACGTTTTATTAAAGGTGTTTTATTGAACCCAGTGAGACCATCTTTGTCTGATACCTCCTCCTTCATCTAGTACATATAATCCTCAAATTCACCTGTAAAATTTATCATAAAAAGTTAAAACAAGAATTTAAAACATGCAATAATATTTTCCAGTTGACGTGCCACTGATGAAGAGCAGCGGTGTAAGCGCTCGAAATTTTGTAAATATCGATTACGTCTGCCCAAAATAAAATATTAAATAGAAGTTGGCTTTTATTTCAACTTTTTTCCCATAACTGGCCCTTGGCAATTCATTGGAAAATATAAATATGGCCACCAAACACGGTTCTTTTTAAATAGGATAATTTTATGTTTTAAATTTATAATTTTCACGATTTTGCGCCTCCTGTGAATGGGGCACGGGAGCACATCCCTAATTGCACAACACTTAGGTACGCCACTGAACAAGACAAAAGGAATTTTAAATTGAATTTAGAAAATTATAAATTTCATAGAAATCTACCAAATGTGTGGATAAGTCTTGCAAATGTATTGCCATTCTCTTTTCTTAGGAATATTACTTTCTGAAACATTAAATTGAAATATAAAATGTCCTGAATCTATGTTGCCAATTTATAGATTTTCTACCTATTCAGTCCCAGAAGCGCTTGTCCTGAGTACTTTAAAAATTTAATTTTATTAGAATAGAAAATTTTCAGTAGTGCAGAAACAACTGAATGTGCTGTGCATGGATTCAAAATTGGAGGGACGTTTTACATTGACTGCCCTGACATCTGGCTTGGTTATTGTTTTGCATTATTTCATCCTAAAGAAATCAACATTTATTTCACATAATCTTTATGTCATTTTCAAATATACTAATATTCAAGTATATAGTTTTAGTAAATTAAAAACTACTCTATTCATTATTATAATCTTGTAATTGTTTGTTTGATTTGGAAAATTATATCAATTATGGCTGACATTACAATCATGGAACGAAATATCCAATTTATACAGGTTAGTTTCTCCTTTGATTTGGATTATAAATAAAATGTTTTGTTTATTTATTAAATAATTAATTGTCATCTATATTGACTATTGTTAATTTTTTATTATTGTTTTAAATTAAACAGTTTAATAGAAAAAGTTCATTCATGGATCAAGAATCAATGCAGGTTTAAAAATCTTGAACAGATATTTAATAAATTTGTGTTTATTTTAATTTTTATTCTTTTGGGTTATTATTAATTATTTTGATTTAAATAAAAAATTAAATTGGTTTAATTATAATGAATTTGCAATATGTGCAGTTTCAATGACCATATAATTAATTATCTGGGAGCCACGGAGTCAGTTCCGCAGCCAAGCTCGGCGATTCGAGCAAACATTTTTTACATGTTTTAACTAATCTTGTCTGCTAGTTGAACAAAATGAAATATCCACCCGATGAAAATAAAATTTATAATCCTAATCAACAAAAAAGACTGATGATGAATGCCAAACCTTCAGAAACTATAGTCTCAAACAAATATATATATGATTACGAGGGTGAACCGAGATTAGAATTAGGTGTACACTGTCTTTGGAATTATGTGGAATTATTTGGAATTCATTAAATAAATCCCCTTAATCTATTGTCTTCTACTTGGGAAATAAAAGTGGAAGTGGAAGTAGGTGTACACGATATTATGTAGCGGTTCACCTCGTGTGAGTATGTTTACATCAAGCAGAAGACAACTTCTATGTTTCTCTTTATGAAAAATATAGATGTATACCGGATGGAGGGGGGGGGGGGGCCTTCTGCCTCTCAGCCTATGGACCTATCGTTGTTACCCCCTGCTCAGATGGCAAAAATTTCAGCTCCAGGTTTTAAAAATTCGTATAAGAAGAAGTCTCTAAATTTATGAATTAGAGGGAATTGAGTCGGAGCCTAGCTGTGGCGGTTTTGAACAAACAAGAAACTCTGGAGTTAACAGACGTGATTCAACACGCAGAAACTTTCTATCCAAACGTTAATACAACCCTACATATTTTATTGGCTTTGCCTTATTCTGCAATTACTAGTGATGTTGAAGTTTTGAAAAAACTGCAATTTTTGCAAAAAATCGCTGTTTTTCCATCATAAAATGAAAACCACTGATCCTAGAAACTTGATTACTATCTTATTTGCTAGGAAATTTTGTTGACTTAAACCCTGTATGGTTAAGTACAAAGTAGGAAATGTAAAGGCTACGAAGAAACTAGAACAGGCCAAGATAACGAAATTGGAACTGGAATTAATCCAGAAGACTTGCAATACACTCTGGAAGGTCTCAGAACAATGTCGAATAATTATTAAATTATTCATTTTTATTAAATTATTTATTTAATAATTAAAGATTTGATCATATTTGATAATTAAGTTCAAGTTGTTAATTAGAATTTTTTTGAGATCTAATTTATTTAATATTTTTTATTATTATTTGATGTCGTATAAAAATAGTTCCAATGAAAGTTGTTCAGGTTTTTTTTTGTAGATTAAGAAGACGTATAGAAAGATATAGGTTATAAGTTAACATTTAAAATCTTTCTTTTTCAAATGTTTTTTTTATTTTACATTAATTCATGGGTGTGAGGGGGTTCTGGATCCCTTTTTAACCCTCTCGACTAAGGGTAGAACCAAAATAGTAAATGGTTAGATAAGAAATAGGATAAATATCTAGATTTGGAATTTGACGGTATTTTTTGAAAATATTGAAAAATACACTCCATACTTCCCCTCCATCTAGTTGCTATATAAGGAGAGGAATCCCAGCACCCGAGCCATTTGTGCTCGGAGCTTCTTACTGTGAACATCAATGGAAATTGTTCCTTGCGAGGGATTAGTGGACTACCGCCCTTATTAAATATAATCAACCCCTTACATTATTTAACGACGTTTTGAATAAAATTTAGTGACTTTTATTAATTATCCTTAAGGACATTCTTCGTCAAATTGAACCAAATTTTAGTTTTAGTTTTCTATTAATATTTTGAATAAAATGAAGTGACTTTTTAATTAATTATCCTTAAGGATATTTTCCAGTCTTTATTTAATTTGAACCAAATTTTAGTTTTTAGCTATTTAACAACATTTAGAATAAAATTAAGTCCCTATCTCAATTTTAACTAGCGCTGCTACACAGTGATTAAGTTTTTGGCATTGAACGATCAATTTTTTATTCCGGCCAAAGTAATGGCTATATGTTTCTGTACATATTCAGATCTATAAAAAAAAAAAACTGAATAACTTTTAATAGAACTATGTTTTTATACGTTATCAAATAAAAAAAATAATTAATTAGATCTCAAAAAACATCTTAATAATTATTTTTGACAATTATTCAACTTAATTATCAAAATAATAATGATTAAATAATTAATTATTAAATAGTATTTATTAAATCGAAAAGTCCCAACAATGAAAATAATTGTTTATAATGATATTAAAGCTTCGTTATACTCAGATTTAAGAGACTATTTTCTACTTAATAGAACAAGTTAAAATTCTTGAGTTTCAAAAAGTTTATTTCTCGTATCAATCCAGTAGATAGTTATATTGTATTATCATAATAAAAAAAATTTGTTGAAGACAATATTAAAATGGTCTTAATTTATGGTGAATGTGGAATAAGTGTAGTGGGGCTGCCATTGAAATGGACGCCGAGCGTTTTCCACCGATGGAATACACCTCACAAGTAATTTTATCGTGTTGTAAATTTGTTAAAAACAAAAAAAAAGCTGGAAATGTAAAGGCTACGAAGAAACTTGAACAGGCCAAGATAATGAAATTGGAACTGGGGTAATCGAGCTTGCAATACACTCTGGAAGG